>QLPI01016975.1:0-11969 GCA_003314275.1 Chroogomphus rutilus | reverse complement strand
TAGGGTATGAGCGATGGTTGTTTTCCCTGTACCGAGCTGGCCGTGGAGCCAATGCACGTTTGAAGCTGAAGGATCATGCGCCCAGGCCTCTAGATCTGCCAATATCTGCACACGAGTGTTGTCCATGCATCCGTGAGGATGGTCATCTTCGGCGCCGTACCGTGTGTCATAGGATGCGCGCTCGGCGGGTTTGAGTAACACTAAAGGATCCGGGGAGACATCTACATTGTTTTGAGTATGGAAGCAATGCCATTAAGCGGCACTTCACTTACTGACGGTATTCTGGATATTCTGGGTGATGGTGTTCTGGCTGACGGGATTCTGGAACACGGTATTCTGGATAACTGCATCACCCTGAGTATCTGCAACAGAAATATGACCAGTGGTTGCGTCTCAGATGTATTGTATTCATTGTAAAAAAACTAACTGAAGGTGTTCCCAGTAACGGTAGATACGATTCCGGGTGACGACATGGAATGTGAGTTCAAATCCAAAGGTTTCTTCCTGGGACTGACGTTGACTACGTGAGTGTTATGGATTAATCCAGAAATATCTTGTCTCCCCTCTTACCATACCCGCTGTGCGCATCATATTCATGTCACGCGTGAATCGTTGCTATGTCACATTCAGGTCACATGCAACAGATGCATCAATACTAACGCGTCTCTGAGAAGGGCTCTACGCAGACAGATTTAGTATATAAATAAGCCATGTATCAAAACAAATAACAAAAAATCAATTCTTATTTCCAAAACATCTTTATCCTCCCTTTAGAGTCAAGTAATCTATAGTCCAATACTTTCTACAGTGAGGTTGAAAGACAAGGGAGTATGACATGCCAAGTGTCACATGTGAAGGCGATGCCAATGCCCAGCACCTGAACCCTATTGTCTAGCACTAATATTCCTTTTGCTTTTGCTGAAACCCACTGGTGATTATTATTCTAGTAACCTAAAAAAGGCCATTTAAATGTGTCTGTAATGTACAAATACCTTTCCAAATGAATATTTATGCTGGATTGCAATCACAACCAGAGGAGGGAGCAGTCGAATATACCAGACTCATCCCTAGCAATCACATAAATATTCACAATATATGTGCCATATATGGAGAAAGAGTCTGAAAGACCAGGGTAGACATTCACTCATTCAATATTGGGCAATGGCAGGATACTCTGCATTGATTTGCAGTGCCCCTATCAAAGTACAATCCACCAAGCTTTGGTTCACTTGGTCACACCAGCCAATCATCTCCTGTATAATTCTATCTACAGCGACCAAGTTAATATTCACAAGTCACTACATATGTCAGTCTCAGCTTGGTATATTTGGTTCATCCATTTGGTTCATCACATCCCTTATCCTACTTTGCTTCACATTATTCTTTTATGTTTATTTCACTTCACTTTGGTATACCTTGGTTATGTACAGGCATATACTACCATTCTCTATGTCTCTTTATTTTAGTTTACATTTTTATGCTACCCTGTTCCATTGCATCATCCTGTATATATTCTCTATTCAGAATATTGACTTAAGTTGCACATACATACATCTCCTCTATGTCAGCATCTACATTTGGTATTGACACTCTTGGTCCTCCCCCAAACACCATGTGAAATCCAGTGGCAGAAGGGGTAGGAGGGTGCAATGCAAGAATGTTAAAGCCAAGCTATATCTGCTTCAGCTTATTGGACCATGCCAAATCTGCCCTGCATTACTTAAAGGCATTATTACTCTATAATCCTTTAACAACCTTAACAGCCTCTATAAACTGTTAGGTATCAGTAATGCCAATAGTGTGGAAAGGAATCGGCCAAGTCCTGCAGACCGATTGGGGTGGCTAGGAATCAACATACTTGTGCATTGCACCTCGCTTTTCTGTGCATGTGTCAGGCACTGGTATTGCTGACGATGCGTGGGCCGAGCATTATAGTAATAGTGCTGGCTTCAGGATGCTGGTGGAAGCAGCCTAGTCCTGCAGGCTGGTCATAGTGGCTTGGCTTCAATGTGCTCATACATTGCGCCCTACTTTCTGTGCACACTACTGATTTGGGACAGAAGAGATACCTGGGAGAGTGCCGAGAGTATCAGCCTGAGTAAGGACTTTAGACAGGAGAAGGGAGGACAAGAAGGTGTAAACCTAGTTGATTTCCAGAACAAAGAACCATCTACATACATTCACTACTTATATAGGTTAAGAAGCAAGATGTGGAACAGGGTGGAACAAGGAATGGAGAACAATAAGGTATGAAGAATCATGTGGAGGTATTGTCCACAATGTTCAAGAATAGAACAAGGAATGTGGGCAAGAATAGAACAATGAAGTATAACCGAGAACAAAAGAGTGAGTGAGAATAGAACAATAGAAAATGGCCGACTATAAAACAATAGGGCCATGACCTAATAATAGGCGAGTAGTAAATGTCCCAAAGGGGATCGGTTACAGGGAAAGAAGGGGAATGAAAGAATAACAATGAATAGAGGGGGTGAGATGAGGAAAGTGAACCAAATGATGAGCCAAATGTACTGAGCCGAGACCACGTACTAGTGAGGAATGACTTGTCACTGGTGTGGGATTAAACGGTAAGGGTCGATCAGTCAGTACTACCAAGTGAACCAGAGCTCCGTATCATAGGCTTGACAGTGTGCCACTAATTTGGACAGAAGGAAGACCCGGGAGAGTGCCAAGAGTGTTGGCCCAAGTAAGGGACTTCAGACAGGAGAAGGGAAGATGAGAAGACATAAACCAAGTCAATATTCAGAGTGAAGAACTATCTACATTTGCTACTTATATAGGTTAAGAAGCAAGATGTGGAACAGGGTGGCATAAGGAATTATTAGAAACCATATGCCGGCATGCCCGACTATTCACTTCAGCCCATTCAGCCCAACTCTGCTCTCACTCGCTTATTCATCCACTCAATCTTCAGCCCTCAAATTCTATTGCACCTCATATATCTGTCTTGGCATCACATGCACCCATCAATATACTCTACTCATTTACATCACACTCCATATGCTTGCAAATCTATTTTCACTCATTTACATTTAATATCCTTTCATTTATGTTCTGCTCCACTTTCCTTATTTCACTATTCTGTTCTATCTCAAATATCCGATCTGTTATTACGTTCCTATAGGGGAACTCTATGGGAATCAGAGTGACATGTCACCCCTCAATGTCATGGAGGAGATCAAGATTGGGACGTAGTATTTCTGTTCTTGCTTTTTCACAATCCTCAGCTTTCTCATCTATTATTGGAATCTAGTCAACTCCTCGTAGATTTGAAAGTAGTATAAAGATCTTGTACATTCTGTAGTTCAGTCCTCAGTCAGATAATCGACCTTGATTTTGACTAATCTTCTTTCTGTCTTGCTATTCCGAAATTTGGGATCTGTGTGATCTGATGGGCACAACACTAAAGTTGAAGCCTTGCCCTATCTCACACCTCGCCATTGTTTCGTCTTTGGGAGATTATCTTTAATTACGATTACATCATTCATTCACATTGTAACAGTATTATCTGACTACTATACCTGATTGCACCTCTTTTTGCATATCATCTTTGCATATTACAACCATCATGAATACTCATCAACTGTCCATGATCTACCCTTCATTGTAGAAGTCCCACTGCACTTCTACAACTGTCAGAACAACCTTCAATTAACAAAGCTGGTGTGAAAGGCAACAAATCCCACAGTAATGTGTTCTTCCAACTGGGCCAAAAGGCCACTATGCCAGGTTATCTGGCATTAGTCTGTGGGCACTATTTAAACAGCAACTTGTTACATGTATTCACCAACCATTGCAATGGTATGTAACAGCTGGCCCATCAGGTGTAAACACTCCTCCTGAACCCGAGGACAATGATAAAGAAGAACCAATTGACAATAACAACATTGACAAAGTAAATCTGAACCCTACTCTCATTTCAAATCCTACTCAAGTTTCAAATCCGATGTAGAGTTGCTCTATGTAATTAAAACCTAAAAGCCTGTGTGCACCGGTCCTTTTCTCTGGCAGGATCTAGCGCAGTTGTTCGGCACAGCTGGACTAGGTTCTGTGACTTGTGAGAGGTGATGTATGAAAGAAAATAGAATGTGAGTGATTATGACATGATGTGACAGGGACGTGACCTTGATGAGATGCGAATGTGTCATGCTGACTAAGACTTGGACTTTGACTTTGGGCTTGAATACAATAGTCTAGACATTTCTAGACTAGTCTTGACTTGGACTTGTAGACTGGACTTGGGCTTTAACTTGTGAACTTGTTATTACAGAGGTGAGCCAGAGGCCTTTATATACAAAAACCAACCAATGATGCGAAACAATGCGAGAGGTTGGCTATGTCAGTTGAATGACAAAGCATGAGAACAAAGTATACAAAAGAGGAAACTATGGAGAAACTCTGGAGAAATAATACAGCATCGAGGCTGCGCGAATAGGGGCTAGGGGCTATGATAGGGGGAGACTAACCAAAAAGGTAAGGATGATGAATAATAACGAGAAAAGACTAACAGAATAGGAAACAGGTCTGAGTTATGCTGTTATGGCCCATGCCGCCAATAAACCCACACTAAACCCCACAACCACCCGCACCACTTCCGGGACCTTTCCGATCACCTCAAGTCTGAATAACCAATTTCCGGATTTCCGATGCACCATTCCGAGGTTCCGTGTTTCCGAACCTCCGAAGATTCCAAAGTCAAGGTTCCGCTCCTTTGATAGACAACGTGTAGGATTATCGCGTACCTCACTCCTTTGTTCTTCATTTTATATTACCCCTTGTACTCTCTTCCCCCCCCTTGTCTTTACTCAGTAAAAGATAGTACAAGACTAGATACATGTATATAAGTCACCAGTCGACTGGACTATTCACCAGTACAAATATCGACTTAATTCTGCATCATAGTTTCCGATTAAGTTCCAGTAAACTTTCTGACTCTCTGAAATTAGGGACAGATGATCGAGGAGGGCGCAACACATAAGTTGAAGCCAAGTCCCTGTGACCTCGAACCACTCGTACCACCCTATACCATGAACATTCCAAAGACCCCCGGCACTTCCCGACTTTCCATCCCCATTCCAATTCCGATCCCGAGTCCAGGACCCTTAGTCCCTCCATCCCTGGAGTACAAACCCCCCTTTGGAAATCATTCGGAACCCTCCAGAAACCCTCCCAGAAGCCTCTAGCTAAGCGCTGACACACAGATTTAACACATGCCAAGAAAAGGGGAAACATATAAAAGAATAATAAGGAAGTCCACCAATAAATATCTAACAACCTTGTCTACTACTCCTGAGAGGCCTTAGGATGAGTCAGGGGACTGAGTCATCTCGGAGTATTTCCAGGTCATAGGCAACATATCTTCCACAATTTCTCCAGTATCCAGTCCAAGGATAGGGGTCTGGGAGTAGGAGGACTAATGGGTATACGGTCATGCACTCTCATTTTGTGTTTAAGAGTAAGTCAAATAGATTGGGCAGGGTAATCAGGATGGGATGGTGCCCTGAACTCTGCCTCATATTCCACTCTACTCCTATCACAATATGCTGGTCTAGACATCATTCCAAGAAATATGTATGGTTCTTGGGTTTCTGAAAAATAGACTGCATCTCCTATCACATATGACTGAGTGTAGATTGGATGGGATCGTCTTCTGAGTGAGAAATGTGCTGGAGGGGTACGTGAAGATAATGATATGTTATTAGTTCTGCCTGGATCTGTGTGTCATGGGTGTCGATGGGAGTCTGAAGATTGAAGTGCTGAATAGAATTGTTGGCTGTGTGATGTGGCGACAGTAAAGGTGATATGGGATGAGCACCGTTGGAGTCTAATTTGGAACATGGTTGAGATTGATTGCTTTACTGTCACTGAACCCCACTCATAATTCTAATCTGACTCTCAGTTCAAATTCCATTCCTATTCTTAATTTGAATTCTAGTAGCGACAAAATTGTCAAGGCACTCGTCAACCGACTAGCCCAACCACTCCCTAAATCTAATCCTATTCCTAACCATCATGCCAAAATTCATGAGCCCAAGGTTTATGATGGCACTGACCAAGCTAAGCTTCACACTTTCTTCATGCAATGTGCGCTGAACTTTTGAGACCATCCATCTGCCTTCCTGATGGATGTGTCGAGAGTGCAGTATGCCATCTCATACCTCACCGGGCCTGTGCTACAATACTTTGAACCTGCCATCTTGGGCAAAATCCAACCTGAGCCAACCTGGCTTAAGGTCTGGAGGGACTTTTGACAAGAGCTTGAAACAAACTTTGGTCCACTGTGTAAGCCAAAATTGAGCTCAGCAAGATAGTCATGAAAGATCACCATCGAGCAGCATGATACTTCATCGACTTTGCCCGAGCATCCACTTGTACTCAATGGAATGACACCACCCTCATACATGCATCAGACAAAGGGTTGGCCAGATGCATCAAGGACAGCCTCCTTAACTTCCCTCGATTCAAATATCTCGCTGAACTCAGACAGTTTTCACTCAAGATTGACAGTAGATACTGGGAATGCAAGGAGTACAATAACTTTGGAATGCCTGCAAAACCAAACAGGTCCTCATCCAAATCCAACTCTAACAATAACAATCATTCTTCTTCCAACTCCAACTCCAACAACTTGAATAACAAGAAGAGTAAGAAGGGGGGGAAGAAGAATGGCAATGATGAGTCTTCCAACAATAACAACAATGCTAACAACATTTTTTCCAAGCTCGGAAAAGATGGAAAGCTGTTGCCCAAAGAACGTCAAAGGCAAATTGACATGGGACTCTGTCTCTTGTGTGCTTCAAAAGGTCACATGGTCAAAGACTATCCTAAATCCAATTCCCAATCCTCATTGACTTCTTCTAACAACAAGAACAACAACAACAACAAAAAATCGACAAAAGCACATGTGACCAAGGTGAGCATGTCCGACACCAATTCCAAAGACAACACAGTGACAGAGTCGAAAAAATAAGCTGCAACCTTGGAAATGCACAAGCTGAGGATTGTGTTAGCCTCTCTCATGTGCGCTTCTTGAATGCCCTTTCTCTTGTTTCTCGTGTATCTTCTGCTTCTGAAATTCCAAAAAATGCTTTAATAGTTAATTTGGCTTGCTCTCATATTTCCGAGATTCCTTTAGTTACCCTCTTAGATTGTGGTTCTTCAGACTGTTTTATTGAATCATGAGTTGTGCAAAAATATCCTTTGCCTACTACTCTGTTCCTCCTATTCCGTTGAAATTATTTGATGGTTCTACTAATTTTACTATCACTCAGACTACAACAATTCCAATCTGATTTCTGACCGGCAAACTTCAAAACATTACTTTCTATATAACATCATTGGACAGCAGTTGCTCTGCAGTACATGGCTTCAACTGGCTCACCTGCTACAATCCATAGATTGACTGGGTATTGGGCAGTATAACTTTCAAGGCTATAGAACTGACCACCGCTCCAACCCCTCAGGCCTCACCCACTGCTTCACAGTCCAGCACCCCACTTCCTAGCAATCTGTCACCATCTCCAAAGTTGGAGGCTCCGCGGATAGCCCTAGTTAATGCAGAAGCATTTGTTTGCACCTGTAAACTAGAAGGTTCACAAGCTTTTCAACTCAACCTCACAGATCTCAACAAATATACTCAAGGCTCTACTACGGTCGACTCTTCTGACAACCTGGATAGCATTAAACAGCATGTTCCAGAATTCTATCATGACTTGCCTGATGTTTTTAGTAAACAGCACAGTAATACACTAGCACCTGATAGACTTATGACCTCAAAATCAAACTCGAGGATAGCACTTTGCCCCCTCTTGGTCCCATCTATTCCCTCTCTGTATCCGAACTCCAATCCTTACAAGACTTCATCGACAAACACCTCAATATGGGCTTCATTTGACCCTCATGTTTGTCGCATGGCACACCAGTACTATTCATATGCAAGAAGGATGGCTCCCTGCAACTCTGCATAGACTTTTGTGGTCTAAACAGAATTACAAAGAAGGCTACTTCCCCTTATTTCCAAGCTCTTAGATGCCCCAAAGAAAGCTCGTATATACACCAAAATTGATCTCCGACATGCTTACTATCTCATTTGAATTGCCGAAGGGGATGAATGGAAGACAGCCTTTAGGACATATTATAGATCCTTTGAGTAGCTTGTCATGCCATTTGGTTTATCTAATGCTCCTGCTGCTTTTTATCACTTCATAAACGACATCTTTGGAGATCTCCTAGACAATTGCACCATCATATATTTAGATGACATCCTCATTTATTCCAATGACAAATCCTTGCACATTGAACATGTTTGCAAAGTTCTTTGACGATTACACAAGCACAACCTTTACACTCGAGAAGACAAATGTTCCTTCCACAAAACTTGTGTCAAATACCTCAGATATATCCTATCACCCAACAGTCTTAAGATGGCAGAGGACAAAGTCAAGTGTATCACTCAATGGCCTGAGCCATGTAAAGTCAAAGACGTCCAATCATTCCTTGGATTTGTGAACTTCTACCAGCGATTCATTAACAACTATTCCTCCATTACAACTCCCCTTACTTGACTCACTCACAAAGGTCTGGCATGGAACTGGAATGAGGAGTGTAGAGATGTGTTTAATAAGCTGAAACTGGCATTCACGTCTGCCCCCATCTTAACTCATTGGACTCCTGATTTGCCCTTGATTGTGGAGACAGATGTGTCAGATTATGCTTTAGCAGCTATACTCTCTCAACACACCCCAGACGGCAGGCTTCGCCCAGTTGCATTTCATTCCTGAAATTTCACTTCCCCTGAACTCAATTATGACATCCACAACAAAGAACTGCTTGCGATTTTCGAAGCATTTCAGAAGTGGTGTCACTACTTGGAAGGTTCCACTGAGCCCATCAATGTCATCACCAATCATAAGAACTTGGAGTACTTTTGCACGACCAAGTTGTTGACTAAATGTCAAGCTAGGTGGTCAGAATACCTTTCCCAGTTTAACCTCGTCATTCGTTTCAGACCAGGTCGTTTGAACACTAAGCCTCATTCACTCACTAGATGATGGGACGTCTATCCTAAGGAGGGGATGAGCAACTACACCACCATTAATCCCCAGAACCTTTGACCCATCTTCTCTCAACATCAGTTGACCATGTCCCTTCAAGCCATGAGCCTCGTCAAACCCCTATTGAGGGCCTTGACTCTTATGGACACTGAGCACATCCTGAATGACATTAGACATCATCTTCCCTCTGACTCCTTAGCTCAGAAACACCTCGCGAATAATGACAACCCGAAGTGGCAGACTAATTCCAATGGTCTGTTACTATTTGACCATCACATTTACGTTCCTGAGGCACAAGACTTACACTTACATGTATTACAACATAAGTATGATCACATTCTTTCCAAACACTTTGGAATTAACAAAAGCATAGACCTCATTAGACATGACTTCAATTGGCCTGGCATTAGGTCATTCATCAAAGACTACTGCAAATCCTGCACGACATGTATGCGGAATAAATCGCAATGTCACAAGCCCTATGGACTGCTCAAACAGCTCCCAGTACCAGAGAAGCCCTGGAACTTGATATCCATAGACTACATTGAGCAGCTCCCTACATCTTTGGGATTCACAGCCATCCTAGTCATCGTCGATTGCTCTTCCAAACAATCCATCTTCATTCCCACTTCCATTTCTATCACTTCTGCTCAACTCGCAGAACTCTTTGTACTTCACATATTCTCCAAACATGGCATTTCTTCTCACATCACTTCAGACAGAGGCTCAGAATTTGTGTCCCACTTTTGGCATTCTCTCAGGAAAGCCCTCAATATGAAGTTGCATTTCACCTTGAGCTATCACCCAAAAGGTGATGGCCAGACTGAGCATACTAATCAGACATTAGAACAGTACCTTCACGTCTATTGCAACTATTAACAGGACAACTGGGCTTCATTACTACCCCTTATAGAGTTCGCCTATAACAACACTCCCAGTGCCACTATGGGAGTCTCGCCATTCTTTGCCAACAAAGGCTATCATCCCAATTTCACCATTCATCCCAAATGTGACCTCGCTTCATCCCGAGCACAAGACTTTATAGTCAACCTGGACAAATTGCACTAAAACAAATGTACCAGACTTCAGCAGACACTAAGCAACTTCCATCCCCAAACTTTCCTATTGGCAGTCTCACATTTGTCAAAGCCAAATTCTTTAGGACTACTCGTCATGCAAAAAAGCTAGCTGAGAAGTTTTTGGGTCCATTTGAAATCATTGCATGTCCCAGTACTCACTCGGTTACTCTGAAACTCCCAGACTCCATGAACTCCATACACCTTGTATTCCATGTTTCAATGCTCAAGCCAGCCTCTCCTAATCCCATCCCTAATTGCATTCAACCACCTCCGCCTCCAGTCATCATCGATGGTGAACCCAAATTCAAGATATCCAAGATCCTCGACTTGAAAATTGATAATCGATGTACGGTATGCACATTGTTGTACTTAGTGCAGTGGGCAGGATATGAAGGCACTGATGAAGAAACTTCATGGCTCCTTGCAACAGAACTCAATCATGCTTCTGAACTCATTCAAGACTTTCACAAGTCATACCCATCCAAACCTGGACTATTACCCATTCCATCCTTGCAATTTCTCTTCCATTCACCCTTGCTCATTCCATTTCCATTATCATTTTTTCTGTTCACAATTCAGCTCCTTCTTCCATCTTCAAGTTCAATGTTCAATTCCAAAACCATCATTCCTCATTCCAATTCAGCTCTCAATTCCAAACCACCCTTTCACTCCACTTTGCAATTCCAACTCATTTCCTTCATTCAAATTCAAGTATAAATTCAATTCCAATTCAAAAAAATATACATTCCCAAAATTCCATTACACCTTCTATTCTAATATTCTACCTCCAACTGCCCATCCTCTATGTCATTATCAAAAGCATTACCAGTCCTTCCCACCCAATTCAACCAAGTCCTCTGCAACCGCACCCTAGATGGCTCCTGTACCAAGTCTGCACTTACTGACCTCTGATGACTTATCTGCAATGACAAGTTCCTTACCTCCACTCACAATTCATCGTTTGACATCCTCAGCTCAGCATTCTCGTGCCTGCTATCTGCCACTTCCCAACGAAGTTTGTTCACAGACTGCTTGAGCACCACCAGAGCTGCAGTCAACACAGTGACTGGGGAGGGCTGGGGAGGTACAGGAACAATGGGGGGAGGAGGGGGGACAACTACAGGAGGCGGTGAGAGGGGGAATGGCATAGGTGGTGGTGAAGGGGTGGGAGGTGGAGGAGGAGGCAGTGGAGGAGATGGGGGCTGGGGAGTGGGAGTAGCAGTGCCAGGTTGGAAGAGGGGGGTACATGCCTGGGGCTGGATCCTCACCCTTTTTGAAGGTCCTGGCCCATCCGAATTGTGAACCTCATCAGGCATACCTTCCCTTGCCCTTTTTTTCCTTGGACTTCTTTTAACTTCACTATTTCTCACATTTCCTTTCCCTTTTCCTTTCCTCTTACTTGTTCCTCGACCTTGCACATTTATTGAACACCCCACACCTTGCTCACTGCACCAGATGCATGCACCAAAATCCAACTCTCTATCGTATTTCTGAAGGGACGTGTTGTGCCTCTTCATGCATCATTCACTGTAGAGTTGCTCTAGGTAATTAATACCTAAAAGCCTATGCGCACCTGTCCTTTTCTCTGGCAGGATCTAGCGCAGTCGTTCGGCACAGCTAGAATTGGTTCTGTGACTCGGCTATGTATGAACGAAAATAGAATGTAGCGTGACTATGCGTGACATGTGACGCAACGTGACCGTGACCGTGAGATGTCACATATGGGCTTGAGCTTGAACTTGGACTTGGACTTGAATACTAGAGTCTAGACTTCCTAGACTTAGTCGTGACTTGGACTTGTAGACTGACTCAAGACTTT
>QLPI01016962.1:0-22006 GCA_003314275.1 Chroogomphus rutilus | reverse complement strand
TCTTGTCCTCCCTTCTCCTGTCCCAAGTCCTTTACCTGGGCCGACACTCTCGGCACTCTCCCGGGTATCCCTCTGTCCTAAATTGGTGGCATGCATGGGAAGTAGGGTGCAACGCATGAGCACATTGAAGCCATGCCACTACTTCTAGCCTGCAGGACTTGGCCTTTACCCATCTGACCCTTTCGGCTTTCCCGAGGCCTGTCAGTATGTCCGGTGCCTGACAGGTGCTTATGGAATGGGTAATGGTCCAGGTTTGTCTGGATACGACTTGTGAAAGTCTTGAACGGGTTCTGAAGCGTGGTTGAGTTCTGTTGCAAGGAGCCATGAAGTTTCTTCATCTGTGCCTTCGTATCCTGCCCACCACACTAAGTACAACAGCCTGCATACCGTACATCGATTTTCGATTTTCAAGTCCAGGATCTCGGATATCTCGAATTTGGATTCACCGTCGATTATGACTGGGGGTGGAGGTGGTTGAATGTGATTAGGAATGGGGTTAGGAGTGGCTGGCTCAAGCATTGAAACATGGAATACAGGATGTACTGCGTTCATGTAGCCTGGGAGTTTCAGAGTAACAGAGTGAGTACCGGGACGTGCAATGATTTCAAATGGACCCAAAAACTTCTCAGCTAGCTTTTTTGCAGGACGGGTAGTCCTGAGGAATTTGGCTTTGATAAACGCAAGACTGCCAATAGCAAAGTCTGGAGATGGAAGTCGTTTGGCGTCAGCTGAGGATTGGTACATTTGTTGAGCATCGAGGATGTTGGTTTGAAGTTGCTGGTGCAACTCATCCAGGTTGACTATGAAGTCTTGCGCTCGTGATGAAGCGAGGTCACGTTCAGGGTGAATGGCGAGATTGGGATGATAGCCTTTGTTGGCAAAGAAAGGCGAGACTCCAGTGGTGGCACTGGGGGCATTGTTATAGGCGAACTCTGCAAGGGGTAATAGCAGGGTCCAGTTGTCTTGTTGATAGTTGCAATAGATGCGGAGGTACTGTTCTACTGTCTGATTAGTACGCTCGGTCTGGCTATCGCCTTCTGGGTGATAACCTGAGGTGAAATGCAACTTCATGTTAAGGGCCTTCCCGAGAGAACGCCAGAAGTGGGACACAAATTCCGAGCCTCTATCTGAAGTAATGTGAGAAGGAATGCTGTGTTTGGAGAATATGTGAAGTATGAAGAGTTCTGCGAGCTGAGAGGAAGTGATGGTAATGGAAGTGGGAATGAAGATAGACTGTTTGGTGAAGCGGTTGACTATGACTAGGATGGCCATGAATCCCGAAGATGTGGGAAGCTGCTCAATGAAGTCCATGGATATCGAGTTCCAGGGTTTGTCTGGTACTGGAAGCTGTTTGAGTAATCCATATGGCTTGTGACATTGCAATTTATTCCACATACACGTCATTCAGGACTTGCAGTAGTCTTTAACGAATGAGCGCATGCCAGGCCAATTGTAGTCATGTCTGACGAGGTCTATGGTTTTGTTAATTCCAAAGTGTCCAGAAAGAATGTGATCATGCTTATGTTGTAACATGCATAAGCATAAGTCTTGGGCCTCGGGAACATAGATGCAATCATCAAATAGCAACAGACCGTTGGAATTAGTCTGCCACTTTGGGTCATCATTATTCACAAGGTGTTTCTGGGCTAAGGAGTTGGAAGGAAGATGATGTCTGATGTCATTCAGGATACGTTTGGTGTCCATGTCAAGTACACGTACCGAGACCCATCTATTCGGCTTCACCGACCAAGCGACCATCCTATATCCATGACCAAGTGTCCACACCGCAAGCATAACACTTGGTGTGCCGGTCTTCGCTCGGCACATCCGCCATCCACACTCCTCGGTCCGTTTCACCTTGGGACTTCCTGTCCTTGTATTATCCTCGGTCACGACTCCATTGTTTTATACTCGGCCACTCCTTATTGTCCTATCTCAAGTCACAACTCTATTATCCTATCCCTTATTGTTCTATCCCCGTTTTTGCATTCCTTGTTCTAATTTTACTCGTTGTGGACAATAACCATATGCTCTGCATACCTTGTTGTCCCACATTCCTTATTCCACATGTCGCTTCTTAACCTATATAAGTAGGACATGCATGTACATATTTCCTCATTCTGGGTATCGACTAGGCTTAGGCCCTTCTACCTTCTTCTCTTCTGTTAAGTCCTCGACTTGGGCCGGCATCATCAGCATCCCCCTGAGTATCTGTCTGTTGCAAATCCAGTGGCACACACGGCAAGTAGGGCACAACGCACAAGTACGTTGAAGCCAATGCCACTACTCTTGGCCTGCAGGACTTGGCCATAGTCCACCCGACCTTTCGCCAATACCCCTTGGAAGTACCAAAGTCCATCAGTACCCGAAGCTTGACAGTATACCCAGAATCAAACTACTTTCCATGCGCCCATGGTTTACGAATATGGTCTCACAAGACACCCTTTTAATGATCTTTCTATCTTGTTATTCGGAACCGGGTCTCCCGGCAGCCCTTTCTAACTGTTTTGAATCAGGATCTGCTTATAGCTTCACCACATTTCCCACCCAATACCAGTATAGAATCGGAAACCACCCAGTTTGGAAGAACTTCAGTTTTTTCCGGCCGACTGGAAGGCAACGCCCCACCCTTGGCACTCTGTCCGGCATGCTTGATCAATCAGCATCAGCTCACAGACCATTTGAAAATTTGTTTATGATTATGACCCTTCTCAATCTAGTATTTCTTGCTAACAAGCACAGATACATCTACTAGATTTTCCATCCAGACGACTTCAGTCCACCCATCCATCTGTCATGTCACTAGATCCGTTGGTCAGCAATATTCGGGCACAACTTGCTCACCCGCTATAATCCGTTGATTAACAGGGTATTGGGCAGTATTATAATCTGTCAAGCTACTAACGTTTTTAGGTGCATCCCGATGGCCTAGGTCCAGGCGGCATTTGCCACTGTTCCAAAAGCCTCACCCAGGATCCTGTTCCATCACTGGAAGCTTCGCCAATAGGCCTAGTCAATGCAACTGCCTTGTACATGCTTGTATACCAGAATGGCTGGCAAGTTTTTTGGCAGGGACCTCTCAGTCAGCGTTGTCATTCGGCACATTCGGCCAAGGTCTCATCCGTCCGTCCCCATCCATTTCCATTCATACACTCCGTATATGCGTGTCATATGCATTTATCACCCTTCTCTGTTCTTCTCGGCTAGAGGCCGACACCTTTAGTAGACGGTGGGATGTCTACCTAAAAGGGGGGGGTGGCGACCAGCTAGAAACCTTCTAAAACTGCGCAAACTCCCCTCCCAAAGACGTCCTTCCCCCAAAAACCCCCTCCATTCATCACTCTCTGTCCTGTTCTCCACTCCCTCCATTCCATTCCATCACCTATCACGTCCCCCTCTCCCCTGATCCTTTCTCCAGCCACTCAGCCACTCCCCTATACGATCCCGACACTCTGCTCATGACCCTACGATCACTCTTACTCCCGAAAAATATCCCCTCATTCCACCTTGAACCTCTAATCCCTCCACAAACATCCATCCCAGTCCATCCGCCACCCTCTTCTTCCATCAATATAACACAGCTGAGCTGCTGAACACCTCGGCACCTCTGACTTGTTGTATTTTTTTCCCTTGATTTCTTTTATTTTTCTTCCTTCAAAAAATTGATTAAAAAATCATACAAATTCCATTATTTCCTCTAATCTATTTCCACATATTCATCTTCATTCCTCTCCTCCTCTTCCTTCCTCTCCTCACCCCGCAAAACATCCCTCAACTCTTCCAATCGCGGGTTTCCCGATAAATCAGGCTCCCTCTCAAGAAGGAGCCACATCGCGTCCTCCATCTGACGCAACCTTCCCTCTATCCATCCCAATCTGTTTGTCCCATCCATCCTCCCCGTCCGCTTCCGTCCAGACCCCCCAGCCAGCGGTACTTCAGGTTCGACAGCCTTCCCGCTCGGTTTTTGGGTACAGGCCCGCTTCGGCCTCTTCCATAGGGGTTCCACTGCCACATCCACTTCTGCACCCTCTCCTGGGTCTACCGGGTAGACCTTGCCCCGGGTCGACTTACTCTTCTGCTAAGAGAGGTCTGTTAGTAATGAGGAGGGAAGAATGTGCTACCACTCACCTGCGACCCTCTTCCACGCCCTCCCGTACTCGGCCCTAGGGAATAGCATGGGTTTGGCCAACCCGCACGGGTCACCGGGTCGGGTGCCCTTGGGTGCGGGTGTGGGTCAAGCCTAGAGCACCCGTGACCCGGCCCAACCCGGCGTGTCAACCATGTACGCGTGCATGCGCACGCGTACGACACCCAACCGGCCACTCGCTCCTATCATACATGTGCACGTACAACACGCACATGCATACGACACACACGCGCCGCACACGCATATGACACGCACGTGCATACGACACACATGCGCCGCACCGTATGACATGCACGCGCCGCACTGTATGACACGCATGCGCCGACACCAACGAGCCGTATGTGCACGCATACAACGCGTTCGTGTCGGCGCGTGCGCGTATAGCACATTCGTGTGTGCACATACAACGTGTCCATGTCAGCGCGTACGCGTACAGCGCGTTCGTGTCAGCTCATTCATGTCAGCGCGTTCATGTCGATGCATCTGTGTACTGCGCGTTCGTGTTGGCGCGTGCGCATACAGCGTGTTTGTGTCGGCACGAACACGACGTACGACATGAACGCGCCGCAGGCATGTGGGTGCACCACGCACCCGACACCCGTCGACCCGTGGGAAAAAACCCATGGGTTGACGGGTTCGGGTTTCCCATGGGTCGGGTGCGGGTCACCCACATTTGACCCATGGGTGACCTGTGCCATTCCCTACTCGGCCCTGCCTCTGCATTTCTACCCCTCGTCTGCTCAGGAACCTTCGGTACCCCCAAGGTATTGGGTAACTCTGTCCACCCAGCTGCTACGGCCTCTTGACCGACTTCTGCATAATCCGCGGCCCCCCATATCACCGGTACTAGCCTCCCGGTAGTGACCGTCTTGTCGAACTCTGGTTCAACCACCTCCACTGCGACATCCTCCTCACCCACCCCATCCACACCCTCGTTGGCTTGTTGCAGCTCCCAACCCGCACTCTCCACCTGTTCCGGGATACGCCCACGGTCGATCGATGTTTCTCTGGGCCCTCGCTCGGCATTGATGATTTCGGCATCCATCATGTTTCGACTTCGACATCTGACGGGATGAGATGATGCAGTGATGGAAAAAATCCAGGGACTTCCTAAACAAATCCCGCTGTTACGTTTAGGCGTCCCAAAACTCTAAAAATTAATTTCTGGCTTCATGGGTTCAGCCGCTAAGGGGGGGATACTGTCAAGTACACGTACCAAGACCCGTCTATTTGGCTTCGCCGACTGAGCGACCATCCTATATCCATGACCAAGTGTCCACACCACAAGCATAACACTTGGTACGCCAGTCTCAGCTCGGCACATCCGCCATCCACACTCCTCGGTCCATTTCACCTCAGGACTTCCTGTCCTTGTATTATCCTCGGTCACGACTCCATTGTTTTATACTCGGCCACTCCTTATTGTCCTATCTCGAGTCACGACTCTATTATCCTATCCCTTATTGTTCTATCCCCGTTTTTGCATTCCTTGTTCTAATTTTACTCGTTGTGGACAATAACCACATGCTCTGCATACCTTGTTGTCCCACATTCCTTATTCCACATGTTGCTTCTTAACCTATATAAGTAGGACATGCATGTACATATTTCCTCATTCTGGGTATCAACTAAGCTTAGGCACTTCTACCTTCTTCTCTTCTGTTAAGTCCTCGACTTGGGCCGGCATCATCAGCATCCCCCCGAGTATCTGTCTGTTGCAAATCCAGTGGCATGCACGGCAAGTAGGGCGCAATGCACGAGTACGTTGAAGCCAACGCCACTACTCTCGGCCTGCAGGACTTGGCCATAGTCTGCCCGACCTTTCGCCAACACCCCTCGGCAGTACCGAAGTCCATCAGTACCCAAAGCTTGACAGTCCATAAGAGTCGAGGCCCTCAATACTGGTTCGACGATGCTCGTGGCTCAAAGGGACGTGGTCAACTGGTGTTGAGAGAAGATGGGTCGAAGGTTCTGGAGATTAATGGTGGTGTAGTCGCTCATCCCCTCCTTAAGGTAGACGTCCCATCGTCTAGTGAGCGAATCAGGCTTAGTGCCCAAATGACCTGGTCTGAAACGGATGACAAGATTCAACTGAGAGAGGTATTCCGACCACCTAGCTTGACATCTAGTCAACAACTTGGTTGTACAAAAGTACTCCAAGTTCTTATGATCGGTGATGACATTGACAGGGTCGCCAGAACCTTCTAAGTAATGACACCACTTTTGAAAAGCTTCGAAAATCACGAGCAGTTCTTTGTCGTGAACATCGTAATTGAGTTCTGGAGAGGTGAAAGTTCGGGAATGAAATGCAACAGGGTGAAGCTCGCCATCTGGGGAGTGTTGGGAGAGTATAGCTGCTAAAGCGTAATCTGATGCATCTGTCTCCACAATCAAGGGCAAATCAGGAGTCCAATGAGTTAAAATGGAGGCAGACGTGAATGCCAGTTTCAGCTTATTAAATGCATCTCTACACTCCTCACTCCAGTTCCAAGCCAGACCTTTGCGAGTGAGTCGAGTAAGAGGAGTCATAATAGAGGAATAGTTGAAAATGAATCTCCAATAGAAGTTCGCAAATCCAAGGAATGATTGGACATCTTTGACTTTATGTGGCTTGGGCCATTGAGTGATGCATTTGACCTTGTCCTCCACCATCGTAAGACCGTTGGGTGACAGGATATATCTGAGGTATTCGACAGATGAACATTTGTCTTCTCAAGCATGCAAGTTGTGTTTGCGTAATCATCGTAGAACTTCGCGAACGTGTTCGATATGTGAGGATTTGTCATTGGAATAGATGAGGATGTCGTCCAAATAGACTATGGTGCAATTGTCTAATAGGTCGCCAAAAGTATCATTCATGAAGCGCTGAAATGCAGCAGGGGTGTTAGAAAGTCCGAAAGGCATGACAAGCCACTCAAAGGATCCATAACGTGTCCTAAAGGCTGTCTTCCATTCGTCCCCTTCTGCAATTTGAATGAGGTGGTAGGCATGTCTGAGGTCGATTTTAGTGTATATACGAGCTTTCTTGGGGCATCTAAGAGGTTGGAAATAAGGGGAAGTGGATAATGGTCCTTCTTTGTGATTCTGTTTAGACCACGAAAGTCTACGCAGAGCCACAGGGAGCCATCCTTCTTACATATGAATAGTACTGGTGTGCTGTGTGACGAATGTGAGGGTCAAATGAAGCCCATGTTGAGATGTTTGTCGATGAAGTCTCGTAGTGATTGGAGTTTGGATACTGAGAGGGAGTAAATGGGACCAAGAGGGGGCGAGGTGCCATCCTCAAGGTTGATCTTGAGATTGTAGGGTCTATGAGGTGCTAGAGTATTACCACACTGTTTACTAAAGACATCAGCAAAGTCATGATAGAATTCTGGAACATGCTGTTTAATGCTATCCAGGTTGTCAGAGGAATCGACCGTAGTAGAGCCTCGAGCATATTTGTCAAGATCCGCAAGGTTGAGTTGAAAGGCCTGCAAACCTGCTAGTTTGCAGGCACAAACAAACGCTTCTGCATTAACTAGGGCTATCTGCAGAGCCTCCAACTTCAGAGATGGCGACAGATTGCTAGGAAGTGGGATGCTGGACTGTGAAGCAGCGGTTGAGGCCTGAGGTGTTGGAATGGTGGTCGGTTTCATAGACTTGAAGGTTATACTGCCCAATACCCAGTCAATCGATGGATTGTAGCGGGTGAGCCAGTTGAAGCCAAGTACTGCGGAGCAACTGCCGTCCAACATAGTCACATAGAAGGTGATGTTCTGAAGTTCGCCGGTCGGAAATCGGATCGGAATTGTCGTAGTCTGAGTAATGACAGAATTAGTAGAACTGTCAAATAATTTCAATGGAATAGCAGGAACTGAATTAGTAGGCAAAGAATATTTCTGCACAACTTGTGATAATAAAGCAGTCTGAAGAACCACAATCTAAGAGCGTAACAAGAGGAAGTTCGGAAATAAGAGAACAAGACAGATTAAGTATAAGCAAAGTTTTTGAAGTTTCAGAAGTAGAAGATATGCAAGAAATAGGAGAATTAGAAGAAAGGGCATTTAAGAACAGCACGTGAGAGAGGCTAACACAATCCTCAGCTCATGCATTTCCAAGGTTGCAGCTCATTTTTTTGACTCCATCGCCGTGTTGTCTTCAGCATTGGTGTTGGATGTGCTTGCCTTGGTCGTGCGTGCTTTCGTCACTTTCTTATTGTTGGAGTTGTTGGATTTGTTGTTAGAAGAAGAGGTTGATGAGGATTGGGAATTGGATTTGGGGCAGTCCTTGACCATGTGACCTTTTGAAGCACACAAGAGACAAAGTCCCGTGTCGATTCGCCTTTGATGTTCTTCAGGCAATAGCTTCCTGTCTTTTCCAAGCTTGGACACAATGTCATTAGCATTGTTGTTATTGTTGGAAGACTTATCATTGCCGTTCTTCTTCCACCCCCTTCTTACTCTTCTTATTATTCGAGTTGTTGGAGTTGGAAGAAGACTGATGGTTATTGTTGTTGTTGGAGTTGGATTTGGACGAGGACCCGTTTGGCTTTGAAGGATTTCCGAAGTTGTCAAACTCCTTGCGTTCCCAATATCTGCTGTCGATCTCGAGTGAATATTGTCTGAGTTCAGCGAGAGTTTTGAAACGAGGGAAGTTAAGGAGGCTGTCCTTGATACATGTGGCCAACCCCTTGTACACCGCATGTGCGAGGGTGGCATCGTTCCACTGAGTGCGAGTGGAGGCTCTGGCGAAGTCGATGAAGTATCGTGCAGCACGATGGTTGTCCTTCATAACTATCTTGCCGAGCTCAATTTCTGCTTGCACAGCACTGTTGAATGGGCCAAAGTTGGTCTCCAGCTCTTGACGAAAGTCCCTCCAGACCTCAAGCCAACTAGGCTCAGGCTGGATTTTGCCTAGAATTGTGGGTTCGAAGTACTGGAGTGCAGGGCCTGTGAGGTACAAGATGGCATATTGGACCTTCGACGCATCTGTCAAGAATGCAGACGGACGGTCTCGAAAGTTCAGCATGCATTGTAAAAAGAATGTGCGAAGCTTAGCTTGGTCGGTACTGTCATAAACCTCAGGCTCGTGAACCTTGGCATGATGACCAGGGTTGGGATTAGATCTAGGGGGCTGTTGGGCTAATCGATCGACGAGTGCCTTGACAATTTTGTCTGAACTAGAAGAGGAATTAAGAGTCGGATTGGAATTAAGAGTCGGATTAGGATTAGAAACATGAGTGGGGTTCGGATTTGAAACTTGAACAGGGTTCAGATTTGGCTTGTCGTCGTCGTTATCGTTGATTGGGTTTTCTTCATCATCGTCCTCAGGTTCAGGAGGAGCATTCCCTCCTGATGGGCCAGCTTTGCGAATTGAAGGTTGTTCTGACAGCTGTCGAAGTGAGGAAATCTCCTACAACTGACTTGGGACTTCTACGATGAAAGGTAAACTGCGAGTAGTAGATCAGGTATTCATGATAGTTGTGATATGCGAAGATGAAGTGCGATGAAGTGTGGAAGTCAGAAAATACTGTTACAATCATAGAAAAGGATGTAATCATAATATTAATAATCTCCCAAAGGCGAGGCAATGGCAAGGCTCTGAATGGGGCTTGGCTTCAACATTATGCATTGCGCCCACTAGACCACACGGTCCCCAATTTCGTAAAGGCGAGACAGACAGAAATGAACAGAAGAACCTTAGTTGAAATCAAGGTTGATTTTCTGACCGAAGTCTGAACTATGAGTACAAGATCTTTTATACTACTTTCTAATCTACTAGGAGTTGAATAGATTCCTATAATATAATGAGAAAGCCAAGGATCGTGAAAAGCAAGAACAGAAATACTACGTCCCAAATAATGATCTCCTCCATGACATTGTGGAGTGACATGTCACTCTGATTCCCAACGGAGTTACCCTAAGGAACGTAGTAGTAGATCGGACATAAGAGACTGAGCAGAATTGCGAATAAATGAAAATGGAACAGAACGTAAATGAAAGGATATTAGACGTAAATGAAGACAGAATAGAATAGCAAGCATATGGAGTGTGACATAAATGAGTGGAGTGAATTGACAGGAGCATGTGATGCCAAGACGGATACACGAGGTGCATATAGTCTGTGGGCTGAGGGCGTTATGTTGAATAGCGAGCGAGAGCAGAGTTGGGCTGAGTGGGCTGAAATGAATAGTTGGGCATGCCGGCGTACAGTTCCTGACATACATGTAGGAATAATTTAGGTATGTGAACTATTATTCTACCCTTGCCTATGATTATTTCTATGGATGTTCTATAACATCTGATTTAGTTCTTTTACTATGCTTTTACATACCTTTAATATTTTATGGAGTTTGCCACTTTGGTAGCAACAACTTGGATAACCAAGAAACCTTCTACTTTGGTAGAAGGGTTTAATATTTACTCTTCAGAATAAACCTCTATCAACAGGTCTTTAGACTTATTGATGTGGGGTGGCAACTATTGTGAAAAACTAAGACAATGTAAGCTACAGCAGTGAATACTAAAGCTCTACAGAGTCTAGGTAAGTTATATACATGGTGAAAACAATAACCTATGAGAAACATTAAAGAATCCATTGTGAATCAAAGAACAAGGTGAAAAGAACCAAATACAATGTTATATTGTACTATTGGCATTTTCTGATACAGTATTGTCTTGAGTGTATACTCCTTTTTCACTACACTCCCCCACAATCAAGACATTGAGGAGTCCTAGACATGAAACCTGATTGGAATGTGGTCCTTGAGGCAGTGCCTTCATCAAAAGGTTGGCCAGATTGTCATTGGAATTAACCTCATTGATGCAGATGGTTCCTTGTTAAGATTGCATATCAGGCGCTTAGCTAGATGCTTCTAGGATTATTTCTGGTGATTCCAAAGGGTTTCCGGAAGGTCTCATTCTCCGGATGTTCGGAAATCAGAGGTCAGTTCAGACAGAAGGTGCGGAAGGATGGAAGCACCGGGGGCTTGGGACTGTTCTCGGTATTAGGTAGTTCAACTAGTCATTCAAGTGGTTTGAGGTCACGGGGACTGGCTTCAACTAATGTGTTGCACCCTCCTCGATCGTCTGTCCCTAATTTCAGAAAGTTGGAAAGTTACCGGAACTGAATCGGAACTATGACACAGAACTAAATCAATATTCGTACTGGCGAATAGTCCAGTCGACTAGTGTCTTATATACATGTATCTATCCTTGTACTATCTTGTGCCAAGTAAAGACAAGGGGAGAAGGAAAATACAAGGGGGCTAATGGAGGGGCGAAAACAAGGGGACGAGGTACACGACGATCTTAAGTTTGTTTGCATGTGGAACCTTGATTTTCGGAGTCACGGAAAAAGAGTTGGGATCAGAAGTCGTGGGTTTCTGATCGGAACTGCAGAAAGGTTGTTTGGGGAGTGGTCTGAGTCACGGTTCATAACAGTATCCCCCCTTCAGGGGTGAGCCCTTGAGGTCCTATGCCCGTTGGAGTGGTGATTAAGGTGGACATGATCGTAGGAGTAGTGTGGGCACCTTGTAGCTCATTTAGGCACCAGTGTCCGTTGCCTATAAAAGGGGGTTCCTCAGGGCTGGTGGGGTTCCCCCCAATGGATGATGCAAGTTTGCAACAGATGGAAGGTTTCTTCCTGATTTCCCCTGAATGAGGATGGGGGGTCACCAGTGGTTTCTCGGGCGGACCTGGAAAGGGCCATGCAATGTCTGAGGGATATTGAGGATGAACTGGTGATCCTTTGGGCTCATGCTATTGGAGATGGTTTTCCCTTCGGTGAGCAGGTTCTTCGGACAACCCTCTCCCTTGGTAACCTCTCCTTCTTTCCTGTAGGGCCCAGTTAAGTCCCCATCCCACAACCTCCTGGGAGCATCTCATGTGGTTGCTCCGAGCAGGAGCCCTTCCTAAACAGGCTTGAGGCTCAGATGTTGGCCCAGTGGACTGGGACTTGTCGCCGTGTCCGCTGGTGTACCTGGCGGACTGTTGTTAGAGCTGGGTGTTAAATCTGCATGTTGGCGCTTAGCTAGAGGCTTCTGGAAGGATTTCTAGAGGGTTCCGAATGGTTTCTGAAGGGGGTTCATACTCTGGGGATGGAGGGACTGAAGGTCGCAGGTTCGGAATCGGAATCGGAATGGGGATGGAAAGACGGGAAGTGCCGGAGGTCTTGGAACTGTTCACGGTATAGGGCAGTACGAGGGGTTCGAGGTCACAGGGACTTGGCTTCAACTTATGTGTTGCGCCCTCCTCTATCATCTGTCCCTAATTTCAGAAAGTCAGAAAGTTTACCGGAACTTAATCGGAAACTACGACACAGAATTAAGTCGATGTACTGGCAAATAGTCCAGTCAACTGGTGACTTATATACATGTATCTAGTCTTGTACTATCTTTTGCCGAGTAAAGACAAGGGGGGGAAGAGAGTACAAGGGGCAATATAAAACAAAGAACAAAGGAGTGAGGTATGCAATGATCCTGCATGTCATCTATCAAAGGAGCGGAACCTTGGCTTCAGAATCTTCGGAGGTTTGGAAACGTGGAACCTCGGAATGATGCATCGGAAATCCGGAAAGTGGTTATTCAGTCTTTGAGCGGTCGGAAAGGTCCCGGAAATGGTGTGGGTGGTTGTGGGGTTTAATGTGGGTTTATTTGGCAGCATGGGCCATAACACTGGGGGATCTGGGTGCTTTCAATCGGAATTCTGTGTTTGTTACTCTTTTGGACTGGGTCCAGGAGGAGACGGCCCAGTCCCAGAGTGCTTTGGAGGTGGCTGGGGGTTGTCTGGATGTCCTGGCATTGACGACAGAAAATTGTCTGGAGGAGATGGCATGGATCGTGCATCTTTTGTCCCTTATGTCATTGGTAGTTGAGGGTCGGGCAGAGTCTGAGTCGGGCATGCCGCCAGCGGGGTCCATGGTTCCTAATGATAGCGAAGTGTCCCAGGATCCTGTCTTCTAATAGGCATCTAGCTCGAGTGATTAAATGGTTTTATTGTTCGATAAATTATGGTGTCCGGCTGGTCGAGTTTTACGGGCCCGGTTTGAGTGGGTACATGTGGTGAAAGTCGGAGACTACCTCCATTGCATGTGCTAACTCTGTTGTGGGAAGCCAAGAGGTTTCTTCTTCTGTTCCTTCGTAACTGGCCCACCTAACTAGGTATCTGAGTTGGCAGCCATGGCGTCGGTCGATTTTTGAATCCAGGATTTCTGCTAGTTTGTACTCTGGTTCCCCGTCAATTTCTATTGGTGGTTGAGGAAGTACCGTTTGACCAGGGAAGGTGTTGGGGGTTGATGGTTCCAGCATAGATACATGGAAGACAGGGTGAATTAACCACATGTTTTTTGGGAGACCGAGGGTGTAGGATACCGGTCCCACCTGAGCTATGACTTCATAAGGGCCTAGGTATTTCTCAGATAGTTTCTGGGACGGTCTCGTGGTCCGGATATTGTCCGATTTGAGGAAGACTCAATCCCTGATCCTGATTTCCAGCACTTGGGTATGGCGTTGATCTGCGGAGGTGGTGTATCGTTGCTGGGCAGCAGCTATATTTTTGCAGAGTTCCTGGTATAGCTCATCCAGATTTACTGCAAAGTCACATGCCCTGGAGGAGGCTAGGTCTCACTTGGGGTGGAAGGTGATGTCTGGGTGATAACCCTTATTGGCAAAGAAGGGAGAGATTCCGGTCATGGCATTGGGAGCATTGTTGTAGGCAAACTCTGCGATTGGGAGGAGGTCCACCCAGTTGTCCTGCTGGTAACTGCAGTAGACCTGGAGGTACTGCTCCAGGGTCTGGTTCATCCATTCCGTCTGGCCGTCGCCCTCTGGGTGGTAACCAGAGGTGAAGTACAGTTTCATGTCCAGGGCCTTCCCCAGGGACCTGAAGAAGGAGGATACAAACTCTGTTCCATGGTCCAAAGTGACATGTGACAGGACCCTGTGTTTGGAGAACATGTGGAGTACAAATAACTTGGCCAGGATGGGAGCCATGATGGTGTCGTGGGTGGGGATGAAGATGGACTGTTTGGTGAGTCGGTCCACAATGATGAGGATGGAGTTGAAACCGGCCGACAGGGGTAGTTTTTTGATGAAGTCCATCGAGATGGAGTTCCACGGTCGTGTGGGGACTGGCAGCTGTTTCAAGAGGCCGTATGGTCAATGTCTTTGTGATTTGGTGCGCATGCACATTGTGCAGGATTTGATGTAGGATTTGACAGTTTTTCGGAGCTCGGGCCAGATGTATTCCCATCTAATGAGATCTAGTGAATGATTTTGTCCGAAGTGTCCAGAAATAGGGTGGTCATGTTTGTTCTATAGGACTTGTAGGCAAAGGTCTCTGCTATTGGGCATGTAGATGCATTGGTTAAGGAGGAGGAGGCCATCTGGTGAGGTTGACCATTTCCCATCGGGGTTGTCGAAATTTCCCGATGTTTCTGCGTCGCTCCGGGTTGCTGTACGGATGTCGTTATAAAGCCATTCCATGTCCATCATTGTGACTGCTCGGAGCATGGGGAAGTATAGTGATGTGGCCCGCAGGGATGAGACTAGTTGTTCCGTGGTAAATATAGGTTGAAGGTTGTGGGGGTTGACTGTGGCGTAGCTGTTTCCCCCTTCCTTTAGGTAGACGTCCCATTGTCTAGTCAGTGCATCTGGTTTGGCTCTGAGGTGTCCAGGGTGGAAGTGGATGGTCATGTTGAACTGTGAGAGGTATTCCAACCAATGGACCTGCTGGCAAGTAAGGAGCTTGGTTGTCGAGAAGTATTCCAGGTTTTTATGGTCTGTGACTATGTTAACAGGGTCGGGGGACCCTTCTAGGTAGTGTCTCTAGGTTTTGAAGGCTTCATAGATCACAAGCAGCTCCTTATCGTGCACGTCATAGTTCAGTTCTGGGGGTGTGAATGTCTGAGAGTGGAAGGCGATTGGATGTATGTTGTTGTCCATGGGGGAGACTGTCGATAAGATGGCCACGAGGGTATAGTCGGAGGCATCTGTCTTGACAATTAGGTGGGAACCGGGAATCCATTGGCTCAGCACAGGGGCCATTGTAAAGGCTTTTTTGAGGGTTTTGAAAGATGTCCTGCAGTTATCGGTGAAGTTCCATGGCGTGTCTCTTTGTGTCAAACGGGTTAGCGGGATCGTGATGTTGGAGTAGTTGAAAATGAAGCGTCTGTAGAAGTTTGCGAATCTGAGGAAGGACTGGACATCCTTGACCTTGCGTGGTTCGGGCCAGTCCTGAATTACTTTAATTTTGTCGTTAGCCATGGTGAGGCCGTTCGGGGACAGAATATATTCTAAGTATTCTATGGTGTCAGTGTAAAACTGGCATTTGTCTGCATGGGCGTAGAGGTGATTTTTTGAAGTCGCTTCAGAACTTCGCATACATGTTTCCTATATTCTTTGAGGTTGCTGGAGTATATTAGGATGTTGTCCAAGTAGACAAGTACCGATATGTCGAGTAGGTCGGAGAAGATGTCATTCATGAGGCATTGGAAGGCAGCCAAGGAGTTGCTTAGTCCAAAGGGCATAACGCACCATTCAAAGGATCTGTATCGGGTATGGAATGTGGTCTTCCATTCATCACCTTCTCGAATGTGGATGAGGTGATAGGCATGTCATAGATCTATTTTTGTGAAGATCCTGGCCTTGTGGGGTCTGTCAAGTAGGTTGGAAATGTGGGGCAATGGGTACCGGTCCTGTTTTGTGATTTTGTTGAGTCCTCTGAAGTTGACACATAGTCGGAGGGAACTGTCCTTTTTCCAGGCAAATAGGACAGGTGCTCTGCCTGGCGATCGGGATGGGCAGATAAAACCCATGGATACATGTTCATCTATAAATTCTTGCAGTGATTTTAGTTCGCTTTCGGACAGGGAGTAGATTGGGCCAAAGGGAGGAGAGGTTCCCTCGTTGAACTCTATTCTTAAGTCATAGGGGCGGTGCGGGGCCAAGGTGTTGGCTCGTTTTTTGCTAAAGACATCCCTGAATTTATGGTATTCACCTGGGACATTGGTTAGTGTTGTAAAAGCGGTAAATACTTGACCCATTTGTCATTGTATACTGCTTTGGGCTATTATGTAACAGCCCTTATTGTTCTATGTTTTCGGCCATCCATTGATTGCCATATAGTATATAAGTAGTACACTTGTAGTATCTGCGCTTCTTCAGCTCTTATGCTGAACTTACATGTCGCAGGTATAGTAGTTAATACACTTAGCTCTTATGCTGAACTTACATGTCGCAGAGTTGCCTTTACAATAGGTTATGGGCCCCGCCTGAACGCTCACCCAGCTTGAATGCTGGATACATAGCCTACTCGACACCTCGTTCAGTCCACGCTCACCTTCATCCTATGCTGTGTCCAACACCCTACAGGTCCCTCATTTTAGTCGAGAAGTTCGACAGGACCCAACTGGGAGGACTGGCTCTACTAGCACATGGATGGCACACGGCGAGGAACACCGAGTTTTGATCACTCGTAAACGGCGCAGGCACAGTACTTGCACTCACTGCATTCGCCTCTGTTCCTTTGTCACCCACTCTCCAAGCCCTCCTCTGGGCAACCTATTCGGAGAGCACACAACTCTACATTGCAAACATCGCCCATCGGTTCGACACCACTGGGCTTTCACCAACAGGTTCGCCACCCCAACCGCGTATTTGACGGGGTTTTCTAATAGTGCTTGTTTATACTCATTTTGGAATTGAATGGTGTTTCTTGTGTCAGAAGTTTGGGGGTCATGGGTTGGTGCAGTTGTGGTGGTCATGGTAGTCATGGTGGTCATGGTGGTTGTGGTGGCCATGGTGGTCATGGTGGCCATGGTGGCCAGTCGCCAAATTGTCGCTTGGATGGTGGTGGCGCCATCAAGATTCGGAGAATGTCCTGCAATTCAAGTCTCGGTTTTTGAACCATGTCAATAGTTCAGCAGTAGGTATTAACATGTTATCAAATAGGTTCTAGTCTAAGAGGGAATCTACACATAGTACTGTTTTGTCTAAGGGACGGTACGGGTTCCGCGATGGTCAGGGTTCTTCCTGAGTGGAGTTTTTTTGGAGGGTCGGATTAAGTGCTGAGTAAAAACTGTGGGCTCCATGGTACCAAGAATCAGTTAGGATGAAAATCTAAATGAGTAGTACTCAATGCCCTGTCGGTCGATGGATCGTAGCAGGTGAGCGTATGGTGTCCTAGCAACTAGAATTCTGATGGAGTTTGGAGGGTCAGAGTTGTTTCCAAGGAAATGGGTCGAATTTCTTTGACGATTGGTCACAGGTGTTCAAAAAATTCCTGAAAGGTTGGACGTGTTGTTTGTTTTACTCCATGGGTACTGTTGGTGTTCAACATGCACAACTGGTGCCAGAGTCAGAGGCCTTGCTTCTTATTCCTTGGTTTCTGAAGCATCCAAGGCTTCAGACTCTTCTTCAATTTCCTCTATCACAGAGGCTGTGTTCCCTTTGGTGACTGTGGTGGTGGGTCTTGGGCATTCCTTGGCTATGTGGCCCGATCTGCCACAGAAGAGGCAGAGGTTTTGTTTGA
This sequence comes from Chroogomphus rutilus, assembly GCA_003314275.1. Taxonomy (NCBI): domain Eukaryota; kingdom Fungi; phylum Basidiomycota; class Agaricomycetes; order Boletales; family Gomphidiaceae; genus Chroogomphus; species Chroogomphus rutilus. The sequence goes on along the minus strand of QLPI01016962.1, from coordinate 4,348 downwards.
AGTGGCATTGCTGTTCTTGTGGTGTAAGTTTTCCGTCTTTACCAAGCTTGGATGATAGGTCTGTGGTAGTCCTACTGCCACTGGACAGGGTCACAGGTTGGCCTGGATTGGCCATCTTATTGCCCATATTAGGGGCCAAATATGTGGTTATGGGGGTCCTCCCTCTGTTGTAGGGGTGGTCAAATTTCCAGGTAGAGGGGGACTCTCTGGTGATTCCCGATCGTTGCTCCCAGTAGCGGGCATTGATGGATTGGGACAGGAGGCAGAGTTGGAGCAGGGAGTGGGGTTTTCCTACTCTGGAGATCTTGTCCTTGATCCTGCCAGGGAGTCTGTTGTAGAACTGGCAACGAAGTATGGCATCGCCTCAGTGGACGTGGGTGGCTAGTCAATTGAATTCAACTACATATTTCATGATGCACTGGTTATCGCACATGTGGAGGTTCTCAAGGTCTGCTTTGGCCTCTCCTTCTGGGTCATGGGGGCCAAAGTTGGTTTTGAGTTCACCAATGAACTCTTCATAGTCATAGAGCCAGTCTGGCTCGTCGGGGGTGGAGAGGGCTGGTTCAAACCAGTCCAGGGTGGTACCGGTCAGGTACGACAGTACATAGGTTACCTTGGCACTGTTGGAATCAAAAGCGTCAGGGTGATCATAGAAGTTCAGACTACACTGCACTAGGAAGGCTTGTAGTTTCCTTGAATCGGATCTGTCAAAGGTATCCAGATCCTGGACCTTGGTGGCATGGGGGGCTGATCTTCTGGGGCTGGCCAAGTTACTTGCCAGCATAATGAAGGCCTGAGTGAGGTTGGGCACATCATTGGGTCCTAAGGTAGGGGCCCCTCCTGGATGTGCAGGAGGTGGCAGTGCTGCAGCGGGTGGTGCGATATGGGGCTAGATGATAGGGAGTGGTGCAGTGGGTGGGGGATTGACAGGTGGTGGTGCAGTGGGTGGGAGAGCGACAGGTGGTGGTGCAGTGGACAGGGGAGTGACAGGTGGTGGTACAACAAGTGGTGGTGCCATGGGTGGTGGTGCAGCGAATGGAGGTGTGAAGGGTGGTGGTATGTAGGAGGGAGATGCAAAAGGGGGTGGTGCCAATGGTGGTCCCAAAGTTGACGGCACTGCTAAGGATGGTCCTGAACTGGATGGCCTCTCTGAGGGCAACGATTGCTGAGTCACCAGGGAGTGGTTCATGAGGAATGGATTGGTCATATTCAAACCTGGGTGTAGATCTGCGCTTGAGAATCCAGAGTTGGATGAAGGTTCCGGAGAGTGTGCTGGGGTCTGAGGTGTCTGGAAACTGGGTCCAGTGGTGGACAGTTCTCAGGGGATGGATGCATGGCAGGCAGATGCCTGGGTGATTGTCTGTAGGGCTTGTGAACATGTGATGGGTCTCAAGCTCATAACAATCAGAAGTGTGAGTACAAATATACTGTTAAATCCACATGTTAGATACTTAGCTAGATACTTCTGGAAGGGTTTCTGGAGGTTCCGATTGGTTTCTGAGAGGGGGTTTGTACTCCAGAGGCAGAGGGACTAGAGGTCGTGGGTTCACAGATGGAAACAGAAAAGGATGGAAAGATGGGAAGTGCCAGGGACTTGGGACTGTTTGCAGTATTAGATAGTTCGACTAGTCATTTAAGTGGTTTGAGATTGCAGGGACTTGGCTTCAACTTATGTGTTTTACCCCTTGATCATCTGTCCCTAATTTCGGAAAGTCAGAAAGTTTACCAGAACTGAATCAGAAACTATGATACAGAATTAAGTCGATATTTGTACTGGCAAATAGTCCAGTCAACTGGTGTCTTATATACATGTATCTGGTCCTTGTACTAACTTTTGCTGAGTAAATATAAGGGGAGGAAAGAGTACAAGGGGCTAATAGAGAATGAAGAACAAGAAAGTGTGGTATGCAATGATCCTGCACGTCGTTTATCAAAAGAGCAGAACCTTGGTCTTGGAATCTCAGAGGCTCGGGTTTACGGAACTTCAGGTTGATACAATGGAATTCACAGAAAGCAATTGTTCAGGCTTTAATTGGTTGGAAAGGTCCCAGAAATGGTACGGGTGGTTGTGGGGATTAATGTGGGTTTATTGGGGGCATAGACCATAACAGGTAGTCAAATAAGTTGTCTTATACTTCTAGTCATATCCTGAATATAGGGAAGGGTAGGATAGGGAAGGATAGGGTCGGGTAGGGAAGGATAGGGTAAGGTAGGGAAGGATAGAGAAGGGTAGGGTAGGGTAGGGTTCTTTATTTTCCCTTTAATTTCCTCCCTTTTACCCTATTCTCCCTTTTTCTTGTTTACATTACTAATTATTTCTCTATTGTTTGTACTTGTTGTGACACAGTAGCTATATAGCTAGTGATTAGGTAAGAGGATCCTTACCTGGATCTCTTTGGATCCCTCTACCTAAGTCTGATTAGCTTCTGTGGGTAGACTTTGGGTTAGAGTCCCAGGGTCAGGCCTAAGGAGAAGTCCAGGGCTGGGTGGTGTCCCACTAGTTCTAGCCTCCAACAGTTGCTGAGATCAGTACTAATGGAGAGTTGCCCTTACAGATGCTCAGGTGTCATTGAAATCCAGATGATGTCTGTGTTAGTTCAACATGCATAGTGAACAGAGTATACAACACATTGAAATTACTTAGTTGGTATATAGGACATCAAGTCAGTTTAGTAGTGGTCATGCACATAGAGCTGTATGTAGAGTTGTGTGCAAACATTGTGTTGGTTTTTTTTGCAAGTGTGCAGCGACTCATGATGCATTTATGCCATCAGCCAACTGTTTGTGTGTGTAGCAAATTTACCTAACAGTCTGACTCAGAAAACACCCACAGATGTCACAGCCCATTCTTTTATAATAGATATAACATGTATGTAAATTAGTAGTTCAGTAGTCAGAAAATCAACTAAGAATTTAACCAAGGTGAACCTCACTCAGCTCTGAAACCTCTGACTCCAAAGTTAGAGATATGATGAGATCTGGAGGGCACAGCACATAAGCTGAAGCCAAGCCCTACTCCTAACCTTGCAAAGTTACAACCTCACTGAGTATTATTTTAAGAACCTCGCCACTCATGTTCTTAACAATAAATACCAGTGACCTAGCAGTTTTACACTGTTTTGACACCTAATCAGCCATGACTAAACTTTGGTATGGATGAAGCTAAGTCAAGTTCTCTGACAAGATACAATAGGAAAATTGTTATGATAGGATTTTTAAGATTCAAGATTGTGGGAAAATAAAAACTCATGAAGAACTCATGAGTGGTCAGACCAAAGCTGACATACTTTGATTGTTATTATTACAGTTAAAAACTAAGCTACTAATACAAGAAAATATGCTAATGTATGGAAAATATTTTCATGCATGTGCACGTCATACAGTATATGACATGCACACAATTGACAATACACGAGTGTATGTCATGCACGAGTCACGCACATGTGACAGAAAGGGAACCGGTCAAATCGGCAATGCTATGAACAACATTGCAGCAATGGCAATAGTAAGAAAAGAAATAAAAGAAAAATAGAAATAATCGTGAGGAAAACAAAAATAATAATGAACCAACTTTTTGAATTTCTAACACGCCCCTTCAAACCCTGACAGCTCACAGAATTGATGAGCGAGAAGGGTTTGCAACAGTGTGCAATGAAATGATGAATTGGGGTGGCCAGTAAACAAAATTTGCATGACGTGTTGGTGACGAACACAAAGCAATGATGGCCATGTTCTTGACAGCAGTGTGAATAACGAATGGAAAGAAGAGGTCTTGTTAGAAAATAAAATTGACCATAAAGATCAACAATTGCACTCAATATCAATAAAGGCACAAAGCCACTCGATGACAGACAATATACATGACACTAACACAAGTTGCATCACAAAATCAACTGGCATGTCATTTACTATGGTCGTGGGGGGTGTCAAGCGCCGGATTCTGACGGACTTCGGTACTGCCGAGGGGTGTTGTCGAAAGGTCGGGCGGACTATGGCCAAGTCCTGCAGGCCAAGAGTAGTGGCGTTGGCTTCAACGTACTCGTGCGTTGCGCCCTACTTGCCGTGCGTGCCACTGTATTTGCAACAGACTGATACTCAGGGGGATGCTGAGAATGCCGGCCTGAGTCGAGGACTTAATAGAAGAGAAGAAGGTAGAAGGGCCTAAGCCTAGTCGATACCCAGAATGAGGAAGTAAGTACATGCATGTCCTACTTATATAGGTTAAGAAGCGACATGTGGAATAAGGAATGTGGGACAACAAGGTATGCAGAGCAATGTGGTTGTTGCCCACAGCGAACAAAATTAGAACAAGGAATGCAAAACGGGGATAGAACAATAAAAGGCAATA
>QLPI01016956.1:0-11809 GCA_003314275.1 Chroogomphus rutilus | reverse complement strand
TTCCCAAAAATCAAATAAACTATGAGCGGATCCTGATTCAATCTAGCATACAAGGTGGGTTACTGAGGATTTTGGCACCCAATTGGATAATGGAAGAATTAAAAGAAAATGAAGAGGAATAAAAGCATTGATCTAAAACCTTACTACAGGCACTTGCCAAGTCAATGCAACTCTCGGTGTGCTTAGAGGCTAATGGATGGCAGACTAGTTCTCAGTTGCTTTGGCTGATTCCTCAGTGTTGGCATCTCAGGCATCAGTTGCCTGGGAGATGGAGTCGGGAGTTGTAGTCACGCTGTAGAGTTGCTCTAGGTAATTGATACCTAAAAGCCTATGCACACTGGTCCTTTTCTGTGGCAGGATATAGCATAGTTGTTCGGCACAACAGGGATATAATCTGTGACATGGCAATGTACGAATGAAAGTAGAACATATGTGATGAAGATATGATGTGACAGGGACATGACCTGTGACAAGACTAATAGATTGGGATATGATGGAGATGTGGCTGTGACGTCACAATGACTAAAACTTGGACTTTGGCTTTGGACTTGAGTATAATAGTCTAGACATTCTAGACTAGTCTTAACTTGGATTTGGAGACTTGACTTGGGGCTTTAACTTGAGAACTTGTTATTACAGAGGTGAGCCAGAGGCCTTTATATACAAAAACCAAGCAACAATGCAAAATGATGTAAGAGGTTGGCTATGTCAGTTGAATGACAAAGCATGAGAACAAAGTATACAAAAGAGAAAACTATGGAAAAACTCTGGAGAAATGGTATAGCATCGAGGCTGCATGAATAGGGGCTATGAGAGGGGAAGACTAACCAAAAAGGTAAGGATAATGAGTAACAACAAGAAAAGACTAACAGAATAGGAAACAGGTCTGAGTCAAGCCAAGAAAAGGGGAAACATATAAAAGAAACAATAAGGAAGTCCACCAATAAATGTCTAACAACCTTGTCCACTACTCCTGAGGGGCCTTAGGATGAGGCAGGGGACTGAGTCATCTCAGAGTATTTCCAGGTCACAGGCAACATATCTTCTACAATTTCTCCAGTATCCAATCTAAGGATAGGGGTCTAGGATTAGGAGGACTAATGGGTATACGGTCGTGCACTCTCATCTTATGGTTAAGAGTGAGTCAAATGGAGTGGGCAGGGTAATCAGGATGGGATGGTGCCCTGAACTCTGCCTCATATTCCACTCTATTCCTATCACAATATGCTGGTCTAGACATCATTACAAGAAATATGTATGGTTCTCAGCTTTCTGGGATATAGACTGCATCTCCTATTGCATATGACTAAGTGTAGATTGGATGGGAACTTCTTCTGAATGAGAAACGTGCTGGAGGAGGTATGCAAAGATAACGATGTGTTAATGGTTCTGCCTGGATGTGTGTGTCCTGGGTTTTGTAGTATTGCATAGGAATGAGCTCTGAAGAAGACATGATGACAAATTAGGAGTCTGAAGATTGGAGTGCTGAATAGAATGGTTGGCTGTGTGATGTGGCAACAGTAAAGGTGATATGGGATGAGTGCCATTAGAGTTAAATTTGTAACAAGGTTAAGATCGATTGCTTTACTGTCAGCATGGGCCTTAGTTACCTTGGGGCATTCGGCAACTTTGTTATTACTATTGGTGCAAAGGAGACACAGGTTGTTGTCCATGCATCTTTGTCATTTGGTTGGGAGGAGCTTGCCATCCTTTCCAAGGTTCTTAGCATACTCGGGTAGATTTGGCTAAGGAGTTTTATTGTCCTTGGATTAGTTCCAATTGTCCTTGTTGCTGCTGTTATTGTTGCTATTACCTTGCTGGAAGTTGTCCTAGGTGGATCTGTTGCCAGACTTGTCCGATTTCTAATCTTTCTTCAGCTCATTACTGCCCTCCAGAGATTGCTCAGCCTTTTGTTCCCAATATCTCATGTCGATCATTTGAACAAGGTTTCAAAGGGCATCAAGTGTATGGGTTTGTCAAAGTGGATGAGGCCATCTTTGATGCTCTTTGGCAGTGCCATATACACCTTGCAGAGGAGAGCATTATCATTGTAATCAACGAGAGCTGTGAGCCTGTAAAATTCTACAAAAAACCTGGTAGCCTTATGATTGTCCTACATGGTTAGCTTCTCAAGAGCTAGCTTGGCATTGGCTTGTTTGTCCCACGAGCTAAAGTTGATCTGTAACTCATCGATAAATAGCTCCAAATCATTTGTCCAGTGAGGTTCCATGTTTGGATTACCAGTCAGGTAAGGCTCAAAACATTCTAAAGCCTTGCTCTTCAGATAAGTGTCAGGCCTCGGTAATGCCAAAGGTGTGGGCGGGAACCAGCCAAGTCCTGTAGGCCAGTTATAGTGGCTTGGCTTCAACATGCTCATGCATTATGCCCTACTTTCTGTGCATGCCACTGATTTGGAATGGAAGAGATACTCAGGAGGATGCTGAGAGTATTGGCCCAAGTAAAGGACTCTAGACAGAGGGAAGGAGAGCAGGAAGGCATAAACCTAGTTGATACTCAGACTGAGGAACTATGTACATGCATCCGCTACTTATCTAGGTTAAAAGGTGGAATGTAGAATAAGGGTGGCATAAGACATGGGGAAAAGAATAATGTATGGAGACCATGTTGAAGTATTGTCCACAGTGATCTAGAATAGAACAATAAGATATAGACGAAAATAAAACAATGAGATTTGACCGATAATAAACGAGTAGAGGTGTGAGTGAAATTAGAACAATAAAAGTGGCCAAATATAAAATAATAGGGCCATGTCTGAATAATAAGTGAATAGTGAATGTCCCAAGGGAAAACGGGTGAAGGAAAGGATGGAGGATAAAGGAATAATAAGGAATAGGAGGGGTGGGATGAGGAATGTGAACCAAATGATGAACCAAATGTACCAAGCCAAGACCACATACTAGTGAGGAATGGCTTGTCACTGGTGTGTGGGGTTAAGCAGTAAGCATCGTTCGGTCGGTACTACCAAGTAAACTGGAGCTCGGTATCATGGGCTTGACAGTATCCCCCCCTTTGCAGCTGAACCTATCAAGCCAGTAGTGTGAGGTTTGTGAGTACAGACGGGGGATGGAAGAGACAGCTACTCTACAATGGAGGGGGGCCGTGAGGAGAAAGGGTGGTGGAGGCCCCCTAGACTGAGTGATACCTTTTTGTTTTGACAGTTTATAAGACAAAAAGGCTCCGTTGGGAGTCAGTGGGTCAGCTTGGCTGATACTATGGACTGAATATGTGGGTTAGGTTGGTAACCCTTGCATGAATGATTTTTGTCTAGGCAGAAGGATTTGACAGGGCTACTGGGTGAGATTAGCCAGGAAGGTGGGCCATCTTGGGTTCAAGGTGGTCCAGGAAAGGGTTCAGGAGAGGATGGAGTGGAGTAGAGGAAATGGAATGAAAAAGGGAACAAATTTTGGTAGAGACCGCAAGAGAAATGGATCAAATGAAAAAGAATGGAAAAAATTGTAAAGAAAGGAAGGCATGCAGGAACCCTCAATCAGGTTCTAGAGGCCATGGACCTGGTTTTTCAGGGTAGGCTAGGTGGAATTCTGCTATGATCTTGGGAGCATTACCAAGCACTGTTGCTAGTAACCAAGACATTTCCTCTTCAGTGCCTTCATAACCTGTCCAACAAACTAGGTACAGGAGGGGACAAGGCCTGTGTCTTTGGTCAGTTTTCAAGTCAAGGATTTTGGCTATTTTATACTTGATTTCTCCATCAATTTCGACAGGGGGGGCAGAGGCTGAACTCTATCAGGTATGGTGTTGGGGGTAGAGGGTTCGAGCATTGAGACATGGAAGACCGGGTGTATTGTCCACATAGAGTTGGACAGACAGAGAGTGTAGGAGTGGGTGCCCACTCAAGCAATGACTTCAAAAGGACTGAGAAATTTCTCTGCCAACTTCTTGGAGGGTCAAGTGATGTGGAAAAACTGAGCTTTGATGAATGCTGTTGACCTGATCTGAAATTTGGGAGCAGCAAGTCTCCAGGAGTCTCCTGAGACTTGATATCGTGATTGAGCATGACTGATTTGCTCTTTCAGAGCTTCATGGAGTTGATTTATATCTATGGCAAATTCACACACTCAAGAGAAGGTGAGATCATGTTCAGGGTGTATGGTAAGGTTTGGGTGGTGTCCCTTGTTAGCAAAGAAGAAAGAGATGCCCATGTTAGCATTGGGAGTATTGTTGTAGGTGAATTTGGCTAGTGGCAACAATTTGGACCAGTTGTCCTGTTGGTAGTTGAAGTAAACTCAAAGGGATTGTTCCAGGGTCTGGTTTACACATTCAGTTTGGCTTCCAGGGTCTGGTTTACACACTCAGTTTGGCTGTCGGCTTCTGGGTGATAGCCTGAGGTGAAGTGCAGATGCATGTTGAGAGCTTTACTGAGTGACCTGAAGAAGTGGGAGACAAACTCACTTCCACAGTCAGATGTTACATGACTCAGTACACCATGCTTGGAAAAGATGTGAAGTACAAACAGTTTAGCCAGTTCAGCTAAAGTGATTGTGTCGACTATAGGAATGAAAATACTTTGTATGATGAGTCTACAGACTATTACTAGTATCATGTGAAGCCTGAGGATTGAGGGAGTTGTATAATGAAATCCATGGAGATGGAATTCCATGGACATTCGGGAATGGGGAGTTGCTTTAAGAAGCTGTAGGGTTGTAGTGCTGCGATTTCAAACACATACAGGTGGTGCAAGAATTGCAGAAGTCAATGACCGAGGTGCGTAATCCTGGCCAGATGTATTCATGGCGGACCAGGGCTAGAGTTTTATTTTGACCAAAATGTCCTGAGAGGACATGGTCATGCTTGTATTGTAGGACATGTAATCTGAGGCTGTTCGAATCAGGGACATATATCCGGTTGTCTAGTCAAAGGAAACCATCTGGGGTTTGCGTCCATCTTGGGTTTGGCATTTTGGGAGTGCTGAGATGGGGCATTGCCATGGGGTCAGTTGGGAGGGCTGAATGTAAGAGATTCCACTAATTGAGTAGTTGTAAAAATCAGTTGGAGGTTTTGAGGGTTGATAGTGCCATAGTTGTTACCCTCCTTTTAGGGTAGATGTCTCATTGTCTAGTCAAAGTGTTGGGTTTTGTGCCAAGCTTGCTGGGACAGAAACAGATAGTGATGTTGAATTGGCAGAGGTATTTGGACCATCGTGCCTGTCTATGGGTCAGGATTTTAGTGGAAAAAATATTCAAGGTTCTTGTGGTCAGTGACAACATCTACAGGGTCAGCGAGCCTTCCAGGTAGTGCTGCCAGTGTTTGAACACCTCAAAGATTGCTAGAAGTTCCTTATCATAAACATCATTGTTTATCTCAGGAGTGGTAAAGGTATGGGAATGAAAAGTGATAGGATGAATCTTGCCTTCAGAATTGATAACGGAAAGAATGACCACAAGGGCATAATCTGAAGCATCAGTCTCCACAACCAAAGGTAGGTTGGGTTCCTAGTAATCCAGGATGGGTGCTGAGGTAAAGGTTGTTTTAAGCAGGTTGAAAGACTTTTGACAGTCCTCGGTCCATGCCCATGGTGTGCCTTTACGTGTCAGCTGGGTGAGGGGTATCATGATGTCTGAATAGTTGAAGATGAAGTGATGGTAGAAATTGGTAAAACCTATGAAGGATTGGATGTCCTTGACTTTCCTTGGTTTGGGCCATTCATGGATGGTTTTGACCTTGTCATCAGACATGGTGAGGCCATCGGTACATAGGATGTAGCTGAGGAACTCGACTGTGTCTTTGTGCCATTTGCATTTACTGGCTTTGGCAAATAGGCCATTTTTTCTGAGCCAATAGAGTACTTGTCGAATATGTTCCTGATGTTCCTCAAGTGAGTCTGAGTAGATCAGTATGTTGTCTATGTAAGCAACAGCACAATGGTCTATCAGGTCACTGAGAATGTCATTCATAAATCTCTGAAAGACTGCAGGGGTATTGGAGAGGCCAAATGGCATGACTAGCCATTCATAGGACCTGTACTGGGTCTTGAAAGCAGTCTTCCATTCTTCTCTCTCAGCAATTTGGATCAGGTGGTATGCATGCTGAAGGTCAATTTTTGTGTAGATTTGAGCTTTTTGGGGGGGCATCTAGGAGGTCAGTGATTAGAGGGAGAGGGTACCGATCCTTCTTGGTCACTTTGTTTAGTGCCCGGAAGTCGACGCATAGCCAAAGGGAGCTGTCTTTCATTTGGATGACTAGAATTGGTGTTCCATGCAGAGAACGGGAGGCTCTAATGAACCAAATGTTCAGGTGTTCATTAAGGAATTTTCACAAGGTTTCTAGTTCTGACTGTGACAGCAAGTATAGGGGTGGGTGAGGCACCCTGGCACCATCTTCCAGGATGATCTTAAGATCATAGCATCAGTGGGGTCCTAGAGTGTCAGCTTTTGTTTTACTGAAGACATCAGTAAATTCATAATACTCTTTTGGGATGTTTTCCAGGTCGACCGGGTCAAGGGGAATGGATGGAACGGATGAGACCTTGTGTTATGGCCAATGCCCCCAATAAACCTATACTAGTCCCCACAACCACCTGCACCTTTTCTGGGACTTTCCGATCATTAAAAGTCTGGAACAATCACTTTCTGTAATTCCATTGCATTAACACCGAAGTTCCACAATCCTGAACCTCCCACGATTCCATGACCTAGGTTCCGCTCCTTGAAAAACAACATGCAGGATCATCGCATACCTCACTCCCTTCCAAGCTTTAAGTGCTAAGAACCTTGCTCGTTCAGATTCTTAACACTGCATAATCGGAAGAGGTAAGAGGCACAGGAAGTAGTGTGAGTCTGAGTATACTGTCAGCCCTCGGTAATCCTGAAGGTGTAGGTGGGAACCAGCCAAGTCCTGCAGGCCAGTTGTAGTGGCTTGGCTTCAACGTGCTCATGCATTGCACCCTACTTTCTGTGCATACCACTAATTTGGAATGGAAGAGATACTCAGGAGGATGCCGAGAGTATCAGCCAGAGTAAAGGATTCTAGACAGAGGGAAGGAGAGCAGGAAGGTATAAACCTAGTTGATACTCAGACAGAGGAACTATGTACATGTATCCGCTACTTATATAGGTTAAGAGGTAGAATGTGGAATAAGGTGTTGTAACAAACAGTGGAAGGAATGGGGAGAGAGGAGCAAAGGATGAGGAAATAAGGACAGATGTGCACTTTAGTGTGCATATCTGTTTGTACAACAAAGAAATATAGTGTAAAACCAGAAAAAGAACAAGTATTAGTTGGCATGAAGTGAAAGATAAAGTAGCAACTGGACTTACAAGTAGTTACTGTGCGAGAGACACAAACGGCGGTGACTTAGATGCTAAGTGCCTAGATGATCAGGAGATGCAGGGGCTGGAAGAGCCAGAATTATATGGAACACAGAAGGAGACAGAGGGAAACAAATAGGAGGACATACAGGGGATATAGGGGAAGGGACTCACATGTAGAAGAATGAGGAATAGTAAAACCAGGGTGCATATATACAGCCACCAAGGACAGGTGACAGAGAAACAGGAGAATGAGACACAAGACACAACTCAGGATGTGAATATTCATCACAGACAAGAAGGGAACAAAGGGAAAAGGGATTCTATTCATTGGGCACCAATGATGGGTGTCGTTCTCCAAGAAGCTCTCATCAGGGCGACCCACGATGGGCCAACCCTACATATGCTCCAAAAATTCCATTAATTATGGATCATACTGTAGTCAGGACTTTCACTTGTATAAAGTCATAGTAACTATAACGAATATAACTAGTCTCCCATACTGAAAACCCCCTCACAATTATATTTGATATCCACTCGACACATGCATGTGATGTCAAGCTGCATTGGGTCAAAACCCCTCTTGTCGTCATTCAAGTCTACAGACCCAGCGGGAATCACTAAATAGGTGTCCTATATCACACTCATGCTGTTATTGAACCAGTTCATTACTGTGGATCACACACTATGACCAATGTGACTCTCTTGCATACCACCCGCCAGCTCCTTGGACCGGCACTTACACAAGATCAAGCTGCTGCAGGTCGACAGTATGGTAGCATATATTCATGTAGAATATTAGCTACTTATCCAATAGCTACATATCCTTGTACTATGGTAGTTAGTGTAAATACTAGTCCATATTTGCCACCACAGTACTTAAGATAAGGGTGGCATAAGACATAGGGAATAGCACGGGTTAGGGTAACCTGCACGGGTGCCCTTGGGTTTGGGTACAGGTCAAGCTGAGAGCACCCGTGACCTGGCCCAACCCACTGCCTCAACTATGTACATGTGTATGACATGCACTGTCAAGCTTTGGGTACTGACAGACTTCAGAACTGCCGAAGGGTCAGGTGGACAATGGCCAAGTCCTGCAGGCCAAGAGTAGTGGTGTTGGCTTCAACGTACTCGTGCATTGTGCCCTACTTGCCGTGCATGCCGCCGATTTGCAACCCACAGATACTCAAGAGGATGCTGATGATACCGGCCTGAGTCAAGGACTTAACAGAGGGGAAGAAGGTAGAAGGGCCTAAGCCTAGTCGATACCCAGAATGAGGAAATATGTACATGCATGTCCTACTTATATAGGTTAAGAAGCAACATGTGGAATAAGGAATGTGGGACAATAAGGTATGCAGGGCATGTGGGTATTGTCCACAACGAGTATAATTAGAATGAAGGAATGTAAAACAGGGATAGAACAATAAAGGATAGAATAATAGAAATGTGGCCAAGGATAGGACAATAGGAAGTGCCCAACTTATAAAACAAGGGCTGTGACCGAGGATAGAACAAGGACAGAAAGTCCCGAGGTAAGATGGACCGAGGGGTGAGGAGTAGGCGTGTGGGTGGTGGATGTACCGAGCCAAGACTGGCGTACCAAGTGATATGCATGCAGTGTGGACACTTGGACATGAACATAGGATGGCTGCTCGGTCGGCACTGCCAAATAAATGGGTCTCGGTACATGTACTTGACACGCACGCACCTCACGTGGACACGTACAACATGACTGTGCCATACACGCATGCGTATGACACGAGCATGCCATATGCGCATGTAACAACACCAATGCGCCGCATGCGCTGACACCAACATGCCATATGCGCATGCGCTGACACCAACACACCATATGCGCATGCGCTGACACCAACATGCCAACACCAATGTGCCATATGCGCATGCACTGACACCAACTCGCTGACACCAACACGCCTTACGCTCACGCATATGACATGCACACATGCGGTGCATTTGTGTTGTACATCGCATGTACGTACGGCATGTTCATGTCATACATCACATGCACGTACTGCATGTTCATGTTGTATATCACATGCGCATACTGCACGTTCATGTCGTACATTGTGCATGCATATGGTGCGTTCTTGTCATATGTTGCATGTGTGTATGGTACGTTCGTGTCATATGTTGCATGCACATACCACATGTTCGTGTCATATCTTGCATGCACGTACCACACGTTTGTATCGTATGTTGCATGCATGTACCACATGTTTGTGTCATATGTTGCGCTCGCGTACGGTGCATTCATGTCATATGTCATGTGCACCTACAACGTGTGTGGGTGCAGTGCACACCCAACACCTGTCAACCCATGGGAAAAAACCCATGGGTTGATGGGTTTGGGTTTCCCATGGGTTGGGTGCGGGTCACCCATATTTGACCTGTGGGTGACCTGTGCCATTCCCTAATAAGACATGGAGGAAAGAATAAGGTATGGAGACCATGCTGAAGTATTGTCCACAGTGATCTAGAATAGAACAATAAGATATAGATAAAAATAAAACAATGAGATTTGACCGGTAATAAACAAGTAGAGGTGTGAGTGAAATTAGAACAATAAAAAGTGACTGAATATAAAACAATAGGGCCATGTCTGAATGATAAGTGAATAGTGAATGTCCCAAGGGAAAATGGGTGAAGGAAAGGATGGGGGATGAGGAACATGAACCAAATGATGAACCAAATGTGCCAAGCTGAGACCACATACTAGTGAGGAATGGCTTGTCACTGGTGTATGGGGTTAAGCGGTAAGGATCGTTTGGTCGGTACTACCAAGTGAACCAGAGCTCGGTATTGTGGGCTTGACAATAAGAGACCAAATAGTTGACCTTTTGACTATCATTGGGAAATGAGTTAGGCCAGGTACAGAAGTTCATTCTTCAAACAAAGATAAAACCTTTTAGCCTTTTCTGGTCAGTCCCATCAAAGGGTTCTGGCTCATAAATTCTGGCAGCTTGACCTTCCTGATAATGGTGTTGTCCCATTCTTCCAAGTTGGAGGATAGCATTTAAAAGGTTATTGTTGTTGGCCAGATTTATAAGGGACCTGGCCCTAGGAATTGGCCCAGCTTGCAGAGCCTGCATGGCCTATGGGGCTGGCCTGGCTTGGAGAGCTTGCCTGGCTTATGGCAGTATAGCCATGGGCTGAGGGGGTGTGGCCACAGGTTGAGGAGGTGTGGCTACAGGGGCACGAGGGGGTTCAGGTGTGTTGGCCTGCTGATCTTGGTGAGGCTGTCCCTCAGCATTGGGACCTGTGTGAGAGTGTACTGAGCTGAGTTCATCCTTTACTGAATAGAGTTCCTGATTATCATTGTTATTGTCTACATATTTGATGTCATCATTAACTACCTCCTCGATGTGTGACTCTTGCGCAAAGGGAGATGTGAGATGCCATAGTTTGATTAGTGGTGTCAAAGCATAACTGATAAGAAGGGGTGGGGTGCCGGAGGTACCATGCACCCCTTTGTTGTAAACCCATGGGGGTGAGCCACCTGTCATCAGCACAGGTCAAAGATCTAGTTTGTGGAGGCATAATTCATAAGAAGTGAAAACACTGGAAGTAGTGTGGTTCTGAATATGCTGTTAGTGTTATGGCCCATGCCCCTAATAAACCCACATTAATCCCCACAACCACCCATACTGTTTCCGGGACTTTCCAACCATTTAGAGCCTGAAACAATTGCTTTCCGAGAATCCATTACATCAACCCAAAGTTCTGCAATCCTGAACCTCCATGATTCTAAGACCTAGGTTCCGCTCTTTTGATACACGACATGCAGGATCATCGTGTACCTTACTCCCTTGTTCTTTATTCTCTATTAGCCCCTTGTACTCTTTTCTTCCCCTTGTCTTTACTTGGCAAAAGTTAGTACAAGGATTAGTTACATGTATATAAGCCACCAGTTGACTGGACTATTTGCCAGTACAAATATTGACTTAATTCTGCATCGTAGTTTCCGATTCAGTTCTGATAAACTTCCAACTTTCCAAAATTAGGGACAGACAATCGAGGAGGGCGTAACATATAAGTTGAAGCCAAGTCCCTGCAACCTCGAACAACTCGAACAACTAATCGTACGACCTAATACTGTGAACAATTTTAAGCCCCTGGCACTTCCCATCTTTCCACCCCTTCCATTCCATCCATGAACCCGTGACCTCTACCCCCTCCACCTCCAGAGTACCAAGCCCCCTCTTGGAAATCATTCAGGAGCCTCCAGAAACTCTTCTGGAAGCATCTAGCTAAGTGCCTGGTATGCAGATTTCACAGTTAGGCACCAAGGATATCAACGATGCATGGGCCGAGCGCTATTGTAATAGTGAGTTGCATTGACTTGGCAAGTGCCTGTAGTAAGGTTTTAGATCAATGCTTTTATTCCTCTTCATTTTCTTTTAATTCTTCCATTATCCAATTGGGTGCCAAAATCCTCAATAACCCACCTTGTATGCTAGATTGAATCAGGATCCGCTCATAGTTTATTTGATTTTTGGGAA
>QLPI01016952.1:0-27913 GCA_003314275.1 Chroogomphus rutilus | reverse complement strand
CATGGGAAACTGTCTCCCCAACGGTCAGATGTTATTCCTGCGCTTCCAGGTGGAACAAGACCGATGACACGTTGCTTATGGTAAGATATCATTCGAAGCCTCTCGTTTTCCTTTGGAGTCAAATGTATCTAGATAATATAATGAGAATTCAATAATACCGCACTCAAATATAGACTTACGTATAGTTCAACTCCAAAAGTATGCAAGGCGATTGCGGCCCAAGTCGCGGCAGAGAATGCTAGCCGGACGAGACTTCCAACGTGAAGGTGGGTGTTGAAGTCAGCAGGAACACCTACGTATGTTGTTTGTTCGAGCGAACAGGAGGGAAACTCTTCATTAAATGCAGTCTCATTCTTGATTCCATATCGTGCCTGCTCACACGTCCAAAGCTTGCAATGCGAGGGATCGATGAGCCCTTTAGAAGAATCAACAGAATGAGTCTGGCGGCTCACTGTGGCATAGTTTCCATTATACGCAGCAAACAACATCATGAAGAATAGAATTATACGCATTGTTGCGATAGTCCCCATCCAAAACATGGCTCGTAACATCCATTTACGGTGTTGGTCTATTTGTTGTCGCTTGATGTTGTACCATGCCAAATACATGGCACCAGTCGTCGCAGTGGCCAAAAAAATGATTGCGGAATAGAGACTGAAGTCCCCCCCACCCATGGCAACAGGAAGTATCAGAATCGCGCCAATGTTGCCAAGAATAACGAGAAAGATCACAACGTAGCCAATATAATGATGTACCGTGACCGCTTTCTAGTAGGCGAACTCATACATCGGCTCCGACAACCACAAAGCACAGGACTCACATTCCGAATGGCTGGAACAAATTCAATAATAGAAAGAAAACCTGCAGGTATGGTAGAGAAAAGGTGAAGAAATATGCCAACTATGGTAAATTCAGTAGAAGAATTGAACACAGTCACCAGACCACATACAAGAATAGGGATCTCGCCGTAGCCAATACCATTCCCCAGGAGAAGACCTTGCTTCGAATGTCGGTGGATGCAGGTAGGGTGCTCGAATCGCACAGAAGAACACCATGCTACTTGAGATGACAGTCCCTGACGCAGATAATATCAGACGAAGATGTGTGTGGCGCAAGGAAGAGTCACCCATACATAGGATAAAGGCATAGTTTGTTCGGAATCCAAGGGCTAGTCGAAATTGGTGAAAGAAAGACGAATGTCTGCCATCCGTGGGCTTCAATTGTTCCTTCATTTGTTCTTTGTCCTGGGGAGTTGCACTCATCTTCTATCAGTACCACTTGAATGTGACGACGGACATAAGGTGTAAACAGAAGCATTTTGATTTTATAAGGTTGCCGGGGAACACATCACCCGACTAAAGGGGGAGGGCGCAGTAGCCAATTTATAAGGGTTGCCGGCGAACACATTCCCCGACTGAAGGGGGAAGGGAAGGCACAGTATCCTAGGATACAGATGCAACTCTATCTAACGATGAGAATAGGCTTTCTTTGCCCCATAGAGTTGGTCCCATCAGTGTGACATTCACCTGATGTATTGATTACGTCTTTCAAGTAATTTTAGTATTTAAGTTCCTTATACAAGTTAACTGTGGATGATCTTGGTAATAAGTCCTTATGACATGGCTAACATGTTGGACAAAGTACTCAACAATTATTTCATGGTACCCTGGTGAACATCAAGGCATCTGTTAGAATGTAAGCTTTGTATTAGATTCTGTTAACAACATATGTGCTTCTATTTTGGAACCTGAGAAACAGAGTCAAAACTTAAGTGTTAGCTATCAGGGGACAACCTGTTTCCAACCCCAAACTGATTCCAAATTGCTCTACTGTTTTGGAACCTGAATTAACAACTACTCCTCTATAATGACACCCCTTACTAGACTTACTTGAAAGGGTCTTCCCTGGAACTTTTCTGAGGAGTGTAGAGAGGGTTTGAATAAGCTAAAACTGGCATTCATGTTTGCACTCATTTTAACTCATTGGATACCTGACTGCCCCTTGATTTTGGAAACAGATGTAACAGACGATATTTTGGCTGCTATACTTTCTCAATATACTCCAGACAGTATAAGGGCAACCCCTGTAGCGCTGGTGGGCCATCACACAGTGCTAGCAAAGGGGGAAATTCCTAAGAGGAGATCCTGGGTCCCTTGCTAGTAAGACCTGTACTCTATATATCTCTGCCCATACTGTGCTTCTTCTATATACCTTACCCTTCAATTGGGTCCAGAGGTATATAAATCAGGATGCCAGTGGGCCAATGTCAGGGGAACCCCTAATAATGATTCCTGACCAACACCACCCCACCTGTACTTCATGCCTGCCAACTGAGACCTATTCGGTCCACTCATGGCAGTGCCGAATGGATTACACACCAAACAATTGTCACCATTGGTGGTCACCCTTCAGAAGTGCCAACTGTAGCTGTTGGCCTTCCGTTTGTTACTTGCTCCCAGTGTCGAGACCCTGGCAGAACTTCCTGGTCAGTACGGAGGACAATGTCTGGGATGGCACAGAGTGCCATAGTGATGGTGCTTATATACAGTAGCTAGTGGGCGAAGGGTTCCCTAGAGTTTTCTCTTTGGATCCCCTTTTGTCAGGTAGGCTAGTGTTAAATCTGCGTGTCAGCGCTTAGCTAGAGACTTCTGGAGGGGTTTTCGGAGGGTTCTGAAAGGTTTCCGAGGGGGAGTTCGTATTCTGAGGGTAGGGGTGAAGGATCGGAATCGGGATCGGAATCAGAGCGGATGGAAGTCAGGAAAGCCGGGGGTCTTGGGACTGTTCACAGTATAGGGTGGTACGAGTAGTTCGAGGTCACAGGGACTTGGCTTCAACTTATGTGTTGCACCCTCCTCGATCGTCTGTCCCTAATTTCGGAGAGTCGGAGAGTTTACCGGGACCTAATCAGAAACTATGATGCAAAATTAAGTCGATATTTGTACTAGTGAATAGTCTAGTCGACTGGTGGTTTATATACATGTATCTAGTTCTTGTACTATCTTTTACCAAGTAAAGACAAGGGGGGAAGAGAGTACAAGGGGCAATATAAAGCGAAGAACAAGGAGTGAGGTACATGATGATCCTGCGCATCGTCTATCAAAGGAATGGAACCTTGACTTTGGAGTCTTTGGAGGTTTGGAATCGTGGAACCTCAGAATATGTATGTCGGACATCCGGAAATCGGTTATTCAGGCTTTGAGTGATTGGAACAGTCCCGGAAACGGTGCGGGTGGTTGTGGAGTTTAATGTGGGTTTATTTGGTGGCATGGGCCATAACAGCTAGTCACTATGTATTAGGTACCATACTAAAGCTTTGGATCCCCCTTTGCCAGTGCACCACCTAAGGGTAAAACACCTGCTTAGGTTGCCCTTACAGTAGAAAACTCTCTCCCATGAGTACCAGTTGCCCCATCGTGTGACCCTGAATTGAATCTCTTTAGAAGCAGCAACAGTGGCAGCTGTCAGGCTTCAGGTACTGACAAACTTTGGGACTGTCAAAAGGTCAGGTGGACAATGGCCAAGTCCTGCAGGCTGGGAGTAGTAGCGTTGGCTTCAACGTACTTGTGCGTTGCACCCTACTTGTGCATTGTGCCCTACTTGCCGTGTGTGCCACCGATTTGCAACAGACGGATACTTGGGAAGATGCCAATGATGCTGGCCCGAGTCAAGGACTTAACAAAGGAGAAGAAGGTAGAAGGGCCTAAGCCTAGTCGATATCCAGAATGAGGAGATATATACATGCATGCCCTACTTATATAAGTTTAAGGAGCGGCATGTGGAATAAGGAATGTGAGACAACAAGGTATGCAGAGCATGTAGTTATTGTCCACAACGAGTAAAATTAGAATGAAGGAATGGAAATGGGGATAGAACAATAAAAGATAGAATAATAGAAATGTGACCAAGGATAGGACAATAGAGAGTGGCCAACTATGAAACAATAGAGCCATGGCTGAGGATAATACAAGAACAGGAAGTGCAGAGGTGAGGCGGATTGAAAGGTGAGGGGTAGGCATGGTGGGATTAATGGATGGTGAGTGGTGTAGAGTATGTGAGGGGTGAGGACAAGGAGTATAGGTGGTGGATGTGCTGAGCCGAGACCGGTGTACCAAGTGATATGCATGTGGCATGGACACTTGGATGTGGACATAGGATGACTGCTCAGTCGGCACTGCCAAATTAACAGGTCTCGGTATGTGTACTTGACAGCAGCCCCTTCTCATTCACTTATAAAAGAAAAACACTCTACCCCTTATGGATTTACCATCAGCCCAGGAATTATTGGACTGACTGGTTGGTATAGAACAGGAGTTACTGAGAGAGAGAAGAGAAAAGCAGGATCTGGAGATGAGGCTAAACATGCTACAGGCAACCACTATGAATCTAGTAGCAGGTCTCCTGACCTGTGCTCAGCAGCCTATGAAACGGATGGTGGAGCCTGCCAAGCCCTCTGAGTTCAACGGTGACCATGTACATGGCTGAGTGTTCATGCAGTCCTACACCCTATACCTCAGCATTTGTGCCACTGACTTCCCCAATGAACAGTCTCAGATCCTCTGGGCACTGTCCTTTATGAAGACCAAGAGAGCCGCAACCTTTTCTGGCCGAGTGTTAGATACTGATGAGGCCAAAGGGGTTGAAGAAGTGGATTCGGGGGATTTTTCCCAAGGCAGCGAGTGAAGGATATGCCCTTGCTGCCCTTGTTTAATCATTTTGCCGCTCTGTCTATAGACTCTGATATGGAGAATACAACCCAGTATTCAGACGATGGCGCCTCAGCCGCAAGCAATAAAGATACTCCCAAGCCGACTTCACCAAAACCACTATCCCCCCCCTTAGGTTAAAATGTTAGGAACATAGTCTTCTGAAACAATACATGGTGGCCTCTATCCCCTCACTGAATTTGCTGAACCTCAAGGTAGAGATACAGACTACTAACCCAGCCAAGATCAAAGGTGTAACCACCCTACTAGATAGCAGAGCCACTGGACTGTTCATAGACCGAAAGTTTGCAGTCACAGAGAAATTGACCTTGCACTTGTTGACTTGGCCTGTGCCAGTGTACAACATTGATGGTACCCCAAACGAAGGAGGAGCGATCCGACATGTGGTCGATGTGATCTTACACTACCAAGACCACTCAGAATGGGCCATGTTCGCTGTGACCAATCTAGGGAAGCACAAGATGATCCTTGGATATCCCTGGCTCCACAATCATAACCCCAAAGTCAACTGGCATACACAAGAGGTTACACTGAGTTGGTGCTCCACGCAATGCCACACCTGCTGGGTCAAGTTGCAGAAGGAATGTTGGGATGAAATGGTGATTCGGGATCTCTGGAATGGCCCCTTGCCGAACATGACAGTTGACGAGTTGGAAGGCTATGAAAGCACTGACGAGGGTGTGCCCTTCCTCAAACCAGGCGATTGCCTTTTTGCAACCATAGCCCCCCCAAATGTCCCGATTGGGACTATTGCAACAGCCACAACTGTGCAACAGCTGGCCAAATGAGCACTCCAGAGTACTCCTCCTAAAGAAAAAAGGGTGATCCCACCCCATCTTCTCCAAGACTTTAATGATCTCTTTGAGAAGGAGTCCTTTGATTCCCTCCCCAAGCAAAGGATGTGGGACCATGCAATTGAACTAGAACTGGGTGAAAAACTCTTGGCTTGCAAGGTATACCGGCAAACAGTGAGAACTGGATGAGTTCCTACAGGAAAACCTCTGCATGGGTCATATCCACCCCTCAAAATCCCCTATAGGAAGCCCCGTATTCTTCATTAAGAAAAAGGATGGCTCCCTTCGACTGGTCCAGGATTACTGGGTACTCAATGCGATGACAGTGAAGAACCAATATCCCCTCCCCATCATCTTGGAACTCATTGCGCAACTTCGGGGGGCCAAGTACTTTATGAAGTTGGATGTGCAATGGGGGTTTAACAACATGTGGATCAAGGAAGGAGATGAGTGGAAGGCAGCATTCCGCACAAACCAAGGGCTCTTTGAGCCCCTTGTCATGTTCTTCATCCTCACCAACAGCCCTGCAACATTCCAGACCATGATGAATGACTTCTTTCAGGACCTTGTGATGGAAGGGCATGTGTGTTTGTACCTGGATGACATCCTCATCTTTACTGAGACTCTCAAAGAGCATCGATGGGTTGTCTGAGAGGTCCTTGAATGACTGAGGACCCATAAGCTCTACCTTTGGCCAGAGAAGTGTGAGTTAGAACAGACAAGGATTGAATACTTAGGCCTCATCATATCTCATGGCAAGATAGAGATGGACACAGTCAAGGTAGAAGGTGCCATGGGCTGGCCAGCCCCATCAAACCGAAGAGAGGTGCAGGCCTTCCTCAGCTTCGCCAACTTCTATCAGAGGTTCATTGAGAGGTTCTCACACCATGCCCGGCCACTGTTTGAACTTGTGAAGAAGGATGCAAAGTGGAGGTGGGGAGATGTGCAACAGGCAGCCTTCGAAGGGCTCAAGACTAAGTTCATGATGGCACCCATCCTCAGATTTGCCGATGATACTTGCCCTTACCGAGTAGAAGTGGATAGCTCTGACATAGCCATGGAAGCAGTCCTGTCACAGCAGTCATACGAGGATGGCAAGTGGCACCTAATTGCCTTTTACTCAAAAAGCCTCTCCCCAGTAGAAAGGAACTACAAGATCCATGACAAGGAGATACTTGTGATCATCCAGGCCTTGGAAGAGTGGAGAGAGGGTCCTGAGCACCAAGTCAAAATCTGAACCAAGTATAAGAATCTAGAGTACTTCCAATCTTTGAAAAAGTTGAACCAACAACAAGCCTGTTGGTCCCTCTACCTCTCATGTTTCAACTTCGATCTGCAGCACCAACCAGGGGTAACGATGGGGAAGTCTGATGTGCTCTCACGTCGGTCGGACCATGGATCAGGAACAGGTGACAATAGCAACCTAGTCTTGCTTTGGCCTGAGCTGTTCACGATACAGGCACTCGAAAGAGTGGCACTGGAGGGAGAAGAGCGGGGAATCACCTGAGAACTGAAGAGGGCACTAAGTGAAGGGGCTCTAGAGGATGAGGTGATGGACATGGTGAGGAAACTGTGAGAAGCAGGAGGGAGATCATTGGTTTTGGCTGAATGGGCAGAGGCCGATGGACTATTGACCTTCCGAGGCAAGGTGTATGTCCTGGATGTGGGAGGCCTCCGGTGAAGGATTGTAGCCCACCACCATGACTCTAAGATAGCCGGGTACCCCAGCTGCTGGAAGACCCTTGAACTCATCTCACAAAACTATTGGTAGCCCCACATGTCTTGGTACATCGGCGAGTATACCAAGATGTACAACCGGTGCCTATAAATGAAAGCTCAAAGACAATGGCCTGCCGGGGAACTCCACCTGCTCCCAATCCCCAAGGCAGGGTGGGATGTCATAAGTGTAGACTTCATAGTAGAACTCCCCGATGCACATGGGTACGATGCCATGATGAATGTGGTAGACTCGGTGTCCAAACGGGCACACTTCATACTGACCCACATGACAGTAATGGCAGCCAGAGCAGCACGACTTTTCCTACACCACATATAGAAGCTACAGGGGTTGCCGAGGGTGGTGGTATCCGATTGGGGAGTCCAATTTGTCTTCGAATTTACCTGGGAGCTCTACCACTTACTGGGCATTTGCCTGGCAGCCTCTATGACCTACCACCTGCAGACGGATGGTCAGACTGAACGGGTGAACCAAGAACTAGAACAGTACCTCTGCCTCTTTTTCAATGAGAGGCAAGACGATTGGGATGATCTCCTGCCCCTAGCCAAGTTCCAGTACAACAATCACGTTCATGCTTCGACCTGCAAGTCCCCCTTCTTGTTAGATATGGGCTGACACCCATGGATGGGGTTCGAGCCATACCAACCTCCATCCCACCTTGAATCTGTGAATGAATTCAATGAGCAGATGGAAGGAGCACTTTCGGAAGTGAGGCAGCCCTGGTAAAGGCAAAAGATGATATGGCAACCTATTACAACTGCAGGCACCAGCCAACACTGACATTCATGCCAGGTGACAAAGTATACCTTGACACTAGTGATATTCATACCAATCGGCCATCCAAGAAGTTAGCACACAGGCAACTTGGTCCCTACCTTGTCGAGGAATGAGTAGGGTCTCACGCATACTGACTTTGACTCCCAAGAGCCTTGAGCCATCTTCATCAAGTCTTCCTGGTTGTCAAACTCACCCCAGCTCTGGCGGACCCCATCCTAGGTAAACGACAGCCCCTTCTACTGCAGCCGATCCTCATCAATGAAGAGGAACACTTCGAGGTCGAACAAGTACTCGACAGTCAGATGAGAGCAAATCAGCTGCAATTCCTTATCAAATGGAAGGGTTATGGCTATGAAGAGAATTCTTGGGAGAACAAAAATGACATCTAGACCCCCAACCTTGTTGCTGACTTCTATCATCTACACCCAGGTGCCCCACATCGAATCCACACCTTGGATGCATTGTTAGGGAACAGGGGATGATCCCTTGATAGTCTGGTCACTTCCCAACCAGTTAAATGTGTAGGATTCCAAACCTCTCCTCCAAGGAAAAATCCAACTTAAACTCAGTCTCATCTGGACTACCAAAAAAATATTATAATGTTTGGCTGGCCATTTAAGAGTGAATTACCTTTAAGTAATTAACTCTTAAATCATCAAGCTTCTCAAGCCCAAGGAAAACCTCCAAAAACACTTATAATTTTCGCTTATTTTCCACAAGGACCCACAAGGACCCACAGCCAGGCACCAAACAATCATACATGAAAAATGGTGCCAAACTGCTGGTTCAAGCTCTCAAGACTCAATTGTATGACAAATTCCTGGGTTTATGTGATAATTATTACACACAGTGTCAGGAACTGTATGCTGGCATGCCCGACTATTTATTTCAGCCCACTCAGCCCAACTACACCCTCGCTTACTTATCCAACCATATGCCCTCAGCCCATAGACTATATGCACCTCGTGTATCTGTCTTGGTGTCACATGCTCCTGTCAATTCGCTCCACTCATTTATATCACACTCCATATGCTTGCTATTCTATTCTGTTAAGTCCGTGTGTCAGGCGCTTAGCTAGTACTTCCGAAAGGGCTATCCAGGTTAGCATGGAGGTCCGTAACGGGGCCGAGGACCGAAGACAGAAGTTGGACGGACTACGGACGGAGGCGGTAGTGCCGGGAACTTAGGGTTGGTCGCGGAATGGTTCAATCCGGTCACTGAGGTGTTTGAGATCAAAGGGATTTGGCTTCAACTTATGTGTTGCGCCCTCCTCGATCGTCTGTCCCTAATTTCGGAAAGGAGACGGGAGTTTACCAGAAATGAATCGGAAACTAGGTGGTAGACTAAGTCGATATTTGTACTAGCGAACAGTCTAGTCGACTGGGAGACTATATACATGTGACTATCCTTGTACTATCTTTGCTGGTCATAAAACAAGGAGGAAGGGAGTACAAGGGGCCAATATAAAAGAGAAAACAAGGGAGTGAGGTACGCGATGGTCCTGTGCGTCGGTTATCAAAGTATTGAGTCTTCGGTCGGAGACAGACTCAGGGATGGTGTCTCGGTCGTGATGGGAATGGGGGCAGGAACACGGTTTCTTGGTCGGACTTGTCAGGAACAGGAACTACGGAAAACAATCCTTTGTCTTTTCGGTTGGAAAGGTCTTGGAATAGGGGTGGGTGGTTGTGGGGTTTAGTGTGGGTTGCTAGAAGCATGGGCCATAACAGTATCCCCTCACTAGGACCGAGCCCTCGAGGTCCTAAGCTTGTCTTGCCGTGAATAGGGCGGAAAAGGATGTGGGAATGTTTTTAGGCGTTTGTATGTAATGGGCGTTCTCCGAGCACCCGTTTGATCCTTCATATATAAGGGGTTTCTCTTTTTTATTGTCGTTTCCCCTCTTTGATTCCTCCCCATGTCGGACTTCACATGGGATGTCACAGAGGATGTGTCGGAGGAGATGTGTATCCTGAAAGCCCAGTATGAGGAACAGGTCTATCTTCTGGAGGCAAAGCAGTCCCGGCAGGTAGAGGCTGCTTGGCAGGCTGAGGCAAAACAGAAGGCCGAGGCTCTGAGGTTGGCGGAGGAACAGCGGCTGAAGGAGGTAGAGGAGCAGCGGCTGAAGGAGGTAGAGGAGCAGCGACTGAAGGAGGTAGAGGAGCAGCGACTGAAGGAGGTCGAGGAGCAGCGGTTGAAGGATGAGGAGGAGAGGAAAGAGAAGGCAAGGGCCCATGCTGTTAAACAGGAGGTGTTGCTTCTGGAGCGTGCCCTTTTACTTGCACAAGGAAATAAGGGTTCGGAGGAGGATGAGGACGAGCCGATTTTTGGGGGTTCTGAAGATTCTGTGTCGGACCACCGTTTGTCCGTGGGTCCAGAAACCGTACCGTCACTGTCCAGGGGGTATCCCAGGGGTGAACATCGTTCGGTGCCCATGGTTGGACCCGGTTCTGCTGCGTTGAATGCAGACCAGAAACGTCGGGAGCACAAGGAGGAGGGAGCTGGTATCTCCACGGCGCAGAAGGCCCTCGAGAATCAAGTGGTTCGTAAGGTGCGGGAAGTTGGAAGGGAGGTGGGTCTTGGACCCATTGAATCCAGTCGTCAGGCGTTGACTCAGTATCGTCCCGATTTGTATCAGACCATTGCTCCGGAGCACTCCTTGTACCTGAGGACGGAGTCCTGCGACTTATGTCGCAAGCAAGAAAAAAGGTGTGAGTGGACGACAGCGGCAAAAACTTGTGTCCCCTGCTGGGCCAGTCGGGTGTGGTGTGAGGTGGATGGAGTGCCTGTTGTCTGAGGGATGGCTACGAAGAAGCGGGGGCAGGAGGAGAAGGACATTCCTGAAGCGTGCTCCTCCAAGAGGTCTAGGGTGGAGGTGGTGATTTCCCCTCCCCCGAAGGTTGGCTGCACGGAGATCGTGGCCGTCCTGGGGTTGATTCAGGATGCTCTGATTGGTATGGATGTCCATCTTCGAGCTCTGGGAGCGGACATCAAGAGGCTGTCCGATGCTTCCGAAATGCAGAACACTATCTACATGGACAATCGGGACCGTCCGAAGTGGAACTGTCAGTGCGGCGGTCATGCTCCGGCTCCTCATGCGATGGAGGATCGGACGGAATTGGATCCAGGCGTGGTGGATGTGACACCTAAGGTGGGGTGGTCTGTTAATCCGGTTGGTCCAGTGTCGGGGGCGAGTGAGGAAGGAAAGGGCAAGGGGGTGGACTTGTTCCATCCTTACGATCCTTCTGATCCCGATATTAATCATTCTCTGATCTACGGCGATAACTAGTTGTTCGTAATTGTTTGAAGAATATTATTAATGATTCATGGTGGTCGTAGCAGTTGAGGTGGTCTTGGTTGTGGTTGTCGTGGTTTTGTCACTAGGACTGGGTCGGAAAAAACTCGGGGGTGTCCTGCAAAAATGCAAGTTTGGTGGTAATCGTGTCAGGGTATTTTCTTCAGTGAATTTATCATGTTATCAACAAGGGTCTAGGCTAAGCAAGAGATCTACAAGTGGTACTGCTTGTCTAAGGGGCGGTACGGTTTTGAGGGTCACGATTTCCTGAGTGGAAATTTCTCGGGGGTCGAATTTGAGCACTACGGCTCAGGTACCAAGAATCAGCTCAGACGTAGGCTAAACAAAGTAGTACTCAATACCCTATCAATCGTTGGATCGCGGTGGGTGAGTGTGTGGTGTCTGGTAACTAGAATCTGACAGGTTTTCAGAGGGTCATGGTCGAAACTTATTGACGGGTGGTCACGGGTGTTTTGGGAACTGAAGAGAGTGGATGCATTGTTTGTTTTGCTCCATGGGTGCTGTCGACTTGTTCAACGTGAACGACTGGCGCTGGAGCCGGGGGCCTGTGCCTAATCTTTGGATTCTGAGGCATCCGATGCCTCAGATTCCTCCTCGACTTCTTCCGCTACGGAGGCTGTGCGTCCTTGGGTAACCATGGTAGGGGATCTTGGGCATTCTTTGGCTGTGTGACCCGATCTACTGCAGAAGAGGCAGAGGTTTTGTTTGAATCGGCATTGGCGTTCTTGAGGTGTAAGTTTTCCGTCTTTCCCTAATCTGGATGATAGGTCCGTGGTAGTCCTGCTGCCACTGGATGGGGTCACGGGTTGGCCTACATTGGCCATCTTATTGCCCGTGTTAGGGGCCGAGTACGTGGTCACGGGGGTCCTCCCTTTGTCATAGGGGTGGTCGAAGTTGGTTTTGAGTTCGTTCACGAACTCCTCATAGTCATGGAGCCAGTTTGGCTCGTCGGGGGCAGAGAGGGCTGGTTCGAACCAGTCCAGGGTGGTACCGGTCAGGTACGATAGTACGTAGGTTACCTTGGTGCTCCTGGTGTCGAAGGCATCAGGGCGGTCACGGAAGTTCAGCCTACATTGCACTAGGAAGGCTTGTAGTTTTCTTGTATTGGATCCATCAAAGGTATCCAGATCCCAAAACTTGGTGGCGTGAGGAGCTGATCTTCTGGGGCTGGCTCAGTTACTTGCCAGCATAACGAGGGCCTGAGTGAGATCAGGCACGATGTTGGGTCTAAGGCGGGGGCCCCTCCCGGTTATGCAGGAGTCCTGGTTATGCAGGAGGCGGCGGTGCTGCGGCGGGTGGTGTGACATGGGGTTGGATGACGGGGGGTGGTGCAGCGGATGGGGGTACGGCAGGTGGTGCAACGGGTGGTGGTGCATAGGGGGGTGCCGATGAGTCTGATGGTGCTGTTGTGGATGGTCCTGAGCTGGGCCATATATCTGATGGCGATGATTGTTGAATTGCTGGGGGGTGGTTCACGAGGAACGGGTTGGTCGAGTTTGAATGCTGGTGTTGGTCTGCATCCGAAAATCCAGAGTCGGAGGAAGGCTCCGGGGGGTGAGCTGGGGTCTGAGGTGTCTGAAAACTTAGTCCAGGGACAGACAGTTCTCGGGGGATGGATGCGCAGTGGGCAGATGCCTGAGTGATTGTCTGCATGGCTTGTGAACGTGTGGTGGGTCTCATGCTTAATGACGATCAGGAGTGTGAGTACGAATATACTGTTAAGTCTGCATGTCAGGCGCTTAGCTAGTACTTCCGAAAGGGCTATCCGGGTTAGCATGGAGGTCCGTAACGGGGCCGAGGACCAAAGACGGAAGTTGGACGGACTACGGACGGAGGCGGTAGCACCGGGAACTTAGGGTTGGTCGTGGAATGGTTCAATCCAGTCACTGAGGTGTTCGAGGTCTAAGGGACTTGGCTTCAACTTATGTGTTGCGCCCTCCTCGATCGTCTGTCCCTAATTTCGGAAAGGAGATGGGAGTTTACCAGAAATGAATCAGAAACTAGGTGGTAGACTAAGTCGATATTTGTACTAGCGAACAGTCCAGTCGACTGGGAGACTATATACATGTGACTATCCTTGTACTATCTTTGCTGGTCATAAAACAAGGAGGAAGGGAGTACAAGGGGCCAATATAAAAGAGAAAACAAGGGAGTGAGGTATGCGATGGTCCTGTGCGTCGGTTATCAAAGTATTGAGTCTTCGGTCAGAGATGGACTCGGGGATGGTGTCTTGGTCGTGATGGGAACGGGGGTGGGAACATGGTTTCTCGGTCAGACTTGTCGGGAATGGGAACTACGGAAAACAATCCTTCGTCTTTTCAGTTGGAAAGGTCTCGGAATAGGGGTGGGTGGTTGTGGGGTTTAGTGTGGGTTGCTGGAAGCATGGGCCATAACACATTCCATCTTAATTTACATTTAATATCCTTTCATTTACATTCTGTTCCATTTTCATTTATTCGCAATTCCGCTCAGTCTCTTATTTCCGATCTGTTATTACGTTCCTTAGGGTAACTCCATTGGGAATCAGAATGACACATCACTCCCCAATATCATGGAGGAGATCATTATTTGGGGTATAGTATTTCTGTTCTCACTTTTCACGATCCTCGGCTTTCTCATTCTATTATAGGAATCTATTCGACTCCTAATAGATTAGAAAGTAGTATAAAGATCTTGTACTCAGTAGTTCAGTCTTCAGTCAGATAATCAACCTTGATTTTGACTAAGGTTCTTCTGTTCATCTTCTATCTGTCTCGCCTTTATGAAATTGGGGACCATGTGGTCTAGTGGGTGCAAAATATAACGTTGAAGCCAAGCCCCACTTCAAACCTCGCCATTGTCTCATCTTTGGGAGATTAATAATATTACGATTATGTCCTTTTTCTATATCATAACAGTATTATCTGACT
Organism: Chroogomphus rutilus; assembly: GCA_003314275.1. NCBI lineage: Eukaryota > Fungi > Basidiomycota > Agaricomycetes > Boletales > Gomphidiaceae > Chroogomphus > Chroogomphus rutilus. Next base: position 13,661 of record QLPI01016952.1, on the reverse strand, counting down.
CCCACACTTGATTGCACATCATCTTTGCATATCACGACCATCATGAATACTCGATCCACTACTCATAATCTGCCCTTCATCGTAGAAGTCCCAAGTCAGTTGCAGGAGATTTCCACACTTCGACGGCTGTCAGAACAACCTTCTATTTGCAAAGCTGGCCCATCAGGTGGGAATGCTCCTCCTGATCCTGAGGACGATGACGAAGAAGACCCAATTGATGATAACGACGATAACGAGGCAAATCCAAACCCTGTTCAAGTTTCAAACCCTATTCAAGTTTCAAATCCGAACCTCACTCATGTTTCTAATCCCAATCCAACTCTTAATTCCAATCTGACTCTTAATTCCTCTTCAAGTTCAGACAAAATTGTCAAAGCACTCGTCAATTGATTAGCTCAACCACCCCCTAGATCTAATGTCAACTCTGGCCATTATGCCGAGGTTTGCAAGCCTGAGGTTTACAATGGTGCTGACCAAGCTAAGCTTCACACATTCTTCTTACAATGCATGCTGAACTTTCGAGACCATCCATCTGCATTCTTGATGGATGCATCGAAGGTCCAATATGCCATCTCGTACCTCACAGGCCCCGCACTTCAATACTTCGAACCCACTATTCTAGGCGAGATCCAACCTGAGCCCAGCTGGGTTAAGGTCTGGAAGGACTTTTGCCAAGAACTTGAGACCAACTTCGGTCCTTTCAACAGTGCTGTGCAAGCAGAAATTGAGCTTGGAAAGATAGTCATGAAGGACACCCACCATGTGGCACAATACTTCATCGACTTTGCCAGAGCCTCCACTCGCACTCAGTGGAACGATGCTGCCCTCACACATGCGGTGTACAAAGGGTTGGCCAGACGTATCAAGGACAGCCTTCTTAACTTCCCATGTTTCAAAACTCTCGCTGAACTCAGACAATATTCACTCGAGATCGACAGCAGATATTGGGAACACAAGGAGTTCGACAACTTCAGAATGCCTGCAAAGCCGAACGGGTCCAAGTCCAAGTCCAACTCTCACAATAACAACAATCAGTCCTCTTCCAACTCCGACAACTCAAACAACAAGAAGAGTAAGAAGGGGGGGAAGAAGAATGGCAACAATAAGTCTTCCAACAATAACAACCACGCTAACAACATTTCATCCAAGCTCGGAAAAGACAGGAAGCTGTTGCCTGAAGAATGTCAAAGGCGAATCGACGTGGGACTCTTTCTCTTGTGTGCTTCAAAAGGTCACATGGTCAAAGACTGCCCCAAATCCAATTCCCAATCCTCATCGACTTCCTCTTCCTCTTCTAACAACAACAAGAACAACAATGCCAACAACAAAAAATTGATAAAAGCATGTGCAACCAAGGCAAGCACGTCTAACACCAATGCCGAAGACAACATGGCGATGGAGTCGAAAAAATAAGCTGCAACCTCAGAAATACACAAGCTGAGGATTGCATTGGCCTCTCTCACATGCTGTTCTTGAATGCCCTTTCTCCTGTTTCTCCTATTTCTCGTGTTTCTTCTACTTCTGAAATTTCGAAAACTTCACTTATACTTAATCTGTCTTGTTCTCTTATTTCCGATCTTCCTCTTGTTATGTTCTTAGATTGTGGTTCTTCAGACTGCTTTATTGAATCATGAGTTGTGCAAAAATATTCTTTACCTATCAATTCAGTTCCTGCTATTCTGTTGAAATTATTTGATGGTTCTACTAATTCTGTCATTACTCAGACTACTACGATTCCAATCTGATTTCTGACCGGCAAAAAAAATATTCTTTGCCTATCAATTCAGTTCCTGCTATTCCGTTGAAATTATTTGATGGCTCTACTAATTCTGTCATTATTCAGACTACTACGATTCCAATCTGATTTCTGACCGGCAAACTTCAGGATGTCACTTTCTATGTGACAACATTGGATGGCAGTTGCTCTGCAGTACTTGGCTTCAACTGGCTCACCCGCTACAATCCATTGATTGACTGGGTATTGGGCAGTATAACCTTCAAGTCTATGAAACTGACCACCATTCCGACACCTCAGGCCTCAATCGCTGCTTCACAGTCTAGCACCCCGCTTCCTAGCAATCCATCGCCATCTCCAAAGTTGGAGGCACTGCGGATAGCCCTAGTTAATGCAGAAGTGTTTGTTCACACCTGCAAACTAGAAGGTTCGCAAGCCTTTCAACTCGACCTCGTGGATCTCAACAAATACACTTGAGGCTCCACTACGGTTGATTCTTCTGACAACCTGGATAGCATTAAACAGCATGTTCCAGAATTCTATCATGACTTTGCTGATGTCTTTAGTAAACAGCACAGTAATACACTAGCTCCTCATAGACCCTATGATCTCAAGATCAACCTCAAGGATGGCACTTCGCCACCTCTTGGTCCCATTTATTCCCTCTCAGTATCTGAACTCCAATCACTACGAGACTTCATTGACGAGCACCTCAACATGGGCTTCATTTGACCCTCACGTTTGTCACATGGTGCTCCAGTACTATTTGTATGCAAGAAGGATGGCTCCCTGCGGCTCTGCGTAGACTTTTGTGGTCTAAACAGAATCATGAAGAAGGACCGTTATCCACTTCCCCTTATTTCCAACCTCTTAGATGCCCCCAAGAAAGCTCATATATACACTAAAATTGACCTCTGACATGCCTATCACCTCATTTGATTTGCAAAAGGGGATGAATGGAAGATAGCCTTTAGGACACGTTGTGGGTCCTTTGAGTGGCTTGTCATGCCTTTTGGACTTTCTAATGCCCCTACTGCATTTCAGAAATTCATGAACGATATTTTTGGTGACCTATTAGACAACTGCACCATAGTCTATTTGGATGACATTCTCATCTATTCCAATGATGAATCCTCACATATCAAACATGTTTGCGAAGTTCTACGACGATTAGCCAAACACAACTTGTACGCTCGAGAAGACAAATGTTCCTTCCACCAAACATCCATCGAATACCTCAGATATATCCTATCACCAGAAGGTCTTACAATGGCAGAAGACAAAGTCAAACGCATCACTCAATGGCCTGAGCCGTATAAAGTCAAAGATGTCCAATCATCCCTCGGATTTGTGAACTTCTATTGGAGATTCATTTTCAACTATTCCTCTATTACGACTCCCCTTACTCAACTCACTTACAAAGGTCTGGCTTGGAACTGGAGTGAGGAGTGTAGAGATGTGTTTAATAAGCTGAAACTGGCATTCACATCTGCCCCCATTTTAACTCATTGGACTCCTGATTTGTCCTTGATTGTGGAGACAGATGTGTCAGATTACACTTTAGCAGCTATACTCTCTCAACACTCCCCAGATGGCGAGCTTCATCCTGTCACATTTCATTCCCAAACTTTCACCTCTCCAGAACTCAATTACGACATTCATGATAAAGAACTGCTTGCGATTTTTGAAGCTTTTCAAAAGTGGCATCATTACTTAGAAGGTTCTGGCGACCCTGTCAATGTCATCACCGACCATAAGAACTTGGAGTACTTTTGTACAACCAAGTTATTGACCAGAAATCAAGCTAGGTGGTCAGAATACCTCTCTCAGTTTAATCTTGTCATCTGTTTCAGACCAGGTCATTTGGGCACTAAGCCTGATTCGCTCACTAGACGATGGGACATCTATCTTAAGGAGGGGATAAGCGACTATGCCACCATTAATCCCCAGAACCTTCGACCCATCTTCTCTCAACACCAGTTGACCATGTCCCTTCGAGCCACGAGCCTCGTCAAACCCGTACTGAGGGCCTCGACTCTTATGGACACCAAGCATATCCTGAATGACATCAGACATCATCTTCCCTCCGACTCCTTAGCCCAGAAACACCTCGCGAATAACAATGACCCGAAGTGGCAGACTAATTCCAATGGTCTGTTGCTATTCGACGATCACATCTACATTCCCAAAGCCCAAGACTTATGCTTACATGTGTTACAATATAAGCATGATCACATTCTTTCTGGACACTTCAGAATTAACAAAACCATAGACCTTGTCAGAGTCAGATGCAACTACAACTGGCCTGGAATGCGCTCATTCGTTAAAGACTACTGCAAGTCCTGCATGACATGTATGCAGAATAAATCGCAATGTCACAAGCCATATGGATTACTCAAACAGCTTCCAGTACCTGACAAACCCTGGAACTCGATATCCATGGACTTCATTGAGCAGCTTCCCACATCCTTGGGATTCACAGCCATCCTAGTCATAGTCGACTGCTTCACCAAACAGTCTATCTTCATTCCCACTTCCATCACCATCACTTCCTCTCAGCTTGCAGAACTCTTTGTACTTCATGTATTCTCCAAACACGGCATCCCTTCTCATGTCACTTCAGATAGAGGCTTGGAATTGGTGTCCCACTTCTGGCATTCTCTTGGGAAAGCCCTCGACATGAAGTTGCATTTCACCTCAGGCTATCACCCAGAAGGCAATGGCCAGACTGAGTGTACTAATCAGACATTAGAACAGTACCTTCGTGTCTATTGCAACTATCAACAGGACAACTGGGCTTCGCTATTACCCCTTGCAGAGTCTGCCTATAACAATGCTCCCAGTGCCACCACTGGAGTCTTGCCTTTCTTTGCCAACAAAGGCTATCATCCCAATTTCACCATTCATCCCGAATGTGACCTTGCTTCATCATGAGCACAAGACTTCATAGTCAACCTGGATGAGTTGCACCAGCAACTTTGAACCAATATCCTCGATGCTCAACAAATGTACCAATCCTCAGCTGACACCAAATGACTTCCATCTCCAGACTTTCCTATCGGCAGTCTCGCATTTATCAAAGCCAAATTCCTCAGGACTACCCATCCCGCGAAAAAGCTAGCTGAGAAGTTTTTGGGTCCATTTGAAATCATTGCATGTCCCGGTACTCACTCTGTTACTCTGAAACTCCCAGGATACATGAACGCAGTACATCCTGTATTCCACGTTTCAATGCTTGAGCCAGCCTCTCCTAATTCCATTCCTAATCGCATTCAACCACCCCTGCCCCTAGTCATAATTGATGGCAAAACTGAATTCGAGATATCTGAGATCCTTGACTCAAAAATTGATAATCGACGTATGGTGTGCAAGTTGTTGTACTTAGTGCGGTGGGCAGGATATGAAGGCACAGATGAAGAAATTTCATGGCTCCTTGCAACAGAACTCAACCATGCTTCAGAACTCGTTCAAGACTTTCACAAGTCCTATCCATCCAAACCTGGACTATTACCTATTCCATAAGCACCTCGCAATTTCTCTTCCATTCACTCTCGCTCATTCCATTCATTATCACTCTTGTATTTCAGTTTGGTTCACTCTGTCTTCAAGTTCAAAAAAAAAAAAAAACCCCTCAATTCTGATTCATTCATTCTAACTCACAATTCAGCTTCTTCTTTCCGTTTTCAAGTTCAATCTTCAGTTTCGATTCCATCATTCCTTATTCCAATTCAACTCTTATTTCCAAACCCTCAATTCATGTTCAAGTCAAAAAAAAAAAATACAATTAAGTCACTTCCTATTCTACAAGCCTAATTCTACTTCCCCATCTTTATCCAAGTCATCAAATGCACTCCTCGGATTTCCAGCCCCCATCACCCAACTTTCCCAAGTACCATGCACCCTTGGCAGCTCTGGCTCTAACTCCCTGCTCACCAACCTCTGACTTTATAACTGCATCCACAATTCCCTCACTTCACTTTGCAATTCTTCGTTCATGATTTGACTCTCTGACAGCTGGAACTTGTGTTCCACCAGCTCCTTGTGATGCTCCTCAATTGACCGCTGCAATTCCAGGAGGGCAGAGGTCAATGCAATGACTGGTGAAGGCGCAGGAGGTGCAGGAGGCATGACTCTGGGAGGTGGCATGACCACAGGAGGCAGTGGTGGAGGAGGTAGAGGGGTTGGTGGAGGAGGTGGAGGCATGGGAGGGGCTGGGGATGGCAATGAGATGGTGATCTGTGGCATCTGTGCCACAGTAGATGGAGGGGATGACTCCTGAGGAGGAATAGGCGGTGGAAGAGGCAGTGGGGAATGAGGGTCAGAGAGGAAAAGGGGAGTATGTGCTCTGGGTTCCAACCTTGGCCTTTTCAAGGGGCCCGCACCATCATCATGATGTTCTTCTTCTGGCATACCTTCCCTTGACTGCTTTTTCAACCTCGGACTTCCCTCATTCTCGGGATTCCACTCCTTGACTTTTCCCTTACCCTTCCTCTTACTCGTACCATGACCTCTCTCATTGATGCTGCAACCAACACCTCTCTCACCACACCATACGCACCCACCCAAGTCCAAGTCCAGATCCCACTTCCTTAGGCATGTGTTGCCTCACTTTTTGCAGTGACCGCAAGGTTTCTTGATGACAAAGCCAGGAGACCAGGGTGTATGGTCATCTTGCTCACCCAACTTTGCCCTTTGATAGAACATGCCATTCGCATCGCCCTTGTCATTCCTCATCTGAAGATGAGTGTACTGCAAACACAAAAAATTAGTAAAAACATTAATTCCGAGGCAACTCCTTACTCACCTTCATACTTTTTGAATGTGCCCCTTCGATCCAGGGCTCTCACACATCGATATGCTCTTGTTTGAGAAGTGCCTGGCTGTGCTCGATGGTAGATGACGAGGGGGATGGGACGGTGACAGGTAGATTGTTTTCACCTCGGAGATAGGTGGTGATTGGCAAAGGGGTGATACCCATTAGCTTCTGCACATAGGCAGGGTTGATGTAGTAACCTTCCATTGGCAATGTCGACGATGGTTACCCCCCAAATTCCCTCACAACTTCTCTTATACGCATTCGCACTTCCAAACTCCAACGGGGCCACCATTCTAGAACTTCATCTCTGCAGCCTCATGGGACTCAGCCATAAGGGGAGGATACTGTCAGGAACCATACACCGGCATGCCCAACTATTCATTTCAGCCTACTCAGCCCAACTACACCCTCGCTTGCTTATCCAACCATATACCCTCAGCCTACAGACTATATACACCTTGTGTATCTGTCTTGGTGTCACATGCTCCTGTCAATTTGCTCCACTCATTTACATCACACTCCATATGCTTGCTATTCCATTCCATCTTCATTTACATTTAATATCCTTTCATTTATGTTCTGTTCTATTTTCATTTATTTGCAATTCTGCTCAGTCTCTTATTTCTGATCTGTTATTATGTTCCTTAGGGTAACTCCATTGGGAATCAGAGTGACACGTCACTCCCCAATGTCATGGAGGAGATCATTATTTGGGGCATAGTATTTCCATTCTCGCTTTTCATGATCCTCAGCTTTCTCATTCTATTATAGGAATCTATTTGACTCCTAATAGATTAGAAAGTAGTATAAAGATCTTGTACTCAGTAGTTCAGTCTTCAGTTAGATAATCAACCTTGATTTCAACTAAGGTTCTTCTGCTCATCTTCTATCTGTCTCACCTTTATGAAATTGGGAACTGTGCGGTCTAGTGGGCGCAACGCATAACATTGAAGCCAAGCCCCACTCCAAACCTCACCATTGTCTTATCTTTGGGAGATTAATAATATTACAATTACGTCCTTTTTCTACATCATGACAGTCAGCCCAGAAGCATGACTCACATACTATTAATATTTTGTGACTTGACCAGTCATGAGACCACTAGTCATGGGAATATGACTCATTAGTGACTCATTTAGTGACTCATAGGGTGACTCGTAACTTCTACAGGCTTCTAGGACTTTCCATTCCTTTCCACACCCTTCCACTAATTTCGGGAAAGTCTTGCCTTATCGGGGAGTTACATAATCAGCTTAGAATTAGGATATATAGAGACTAGTTCTGTAGCATAGAATCAATCAATCTTACTCTTATCTATAATCCACCAGATTATCTAGTGCAGCTAGCACTCCTATATAAGTTGGTCCGAAGACTAGTTGCCACCCTTTCCGTCAAGAGGTCTGAAGACCAATTGGCAAAACCAATGTTCATTCCAAAGAGTAAAGCTCACCTTTCTACCGAAGTGGAAGGTTCTCGGCTATAACAGAAAAGGTTTTCAAAAACATAGTAAAAGAACTAAACCCAGATTATATAGAACATCAAGTGGAAATAATCCTAGGCAAGGCTAGAACTAATAGTTTACGCTCATAAACTATTATTCCTACATGTAATTGACAAGGTACCTGCCAAGGCCCCCTCTAAACAATTCTTTTTGGACAACAAACTGGACTGGCATTCACTTGCTATCATCTTGTCGGAGAACTTGACCAGGGTTTTATCACACCAAAGTTTTGTCATGCTTCTTGGGTTAAATCATCAATGATTCCAAAACATGCATCCACCTTCAGATCTCACACACCAGTCCTGCCTGTAGGGATTAATGCATCGGGGACACCGCATTCTAGAGGGGGGGTGATGTCAGGAGAATCCCTGATAATGATTCCTGACAGACACCACCCTACCTGTACTTCATGCCTGCCGACCAAGACCCATTTGGTCCACTCATGGCATTGCCAAATGGATTATGCACCAAACAATTGTCACCATTGGCAGTCACCCTTCAGAAGTGCCAACCATAGCTGTTGGCCTTCCTTTTGTTGCTTGCTCCTGGTGTCAAGACCCTGGTGGAACTTCCCAGTTGGTATGGAGGACGATGCCTGGTATGGTGTGGAGTGCCATAGTGATGGTGCTTATATACAGTAGCTAGTGGGTGAAGGGTTCCCTATAGTTTTCTCTTTGGATCCCCCTTTTCCAGGTAGGCTAGTCACTATGTATTAGGTACCATACTAAAGCTTTGGATCCCCCTTTGCCAGTATACCACCTGAGGGTAAAACACCTGCTTAGATTGCCCTTACAGCCAAGCTTCTGGTACTTGGGCTGAAGTTTTAGGCCTTTGGTTTGGTATCTGATGGAGCTGCCAGTGGCTTTTTTGGACTTGAGAAAACACACCTTAGCTCTTTCCTTGCATTAGCTTGTCTGCCCCTTTAGCCCTTGGTCCCCTGTCTAGGGAATGGCATGGGGTGGGCCAATCCACACAGGTCACAAGGTCAGGTGTCCTTGGGTGCGGTTGCAGGTCAAGCCAAGAGCACCTGCAACCTAGCCCAACCTGTGGTATCATGTGTGCACATATGACACACACATGTACCACATGCACATGGACAATATAAATGCACTGGATGTACATGTGCCATACATACATGTGCATGACATGCATGTTCCAGATGTGCATGTACCATACACACACATGCATGACATGCATATCCCGTATGCACTGTACCACATGTAGGGAAATGCACGGGTCAGGCCAACCCGCACGGGTCACCGGGTCGGGTGTCCTTGGGTGTGGGTGCAGGTCAAGCCGCGAGCACCCGTGACCCGGGCCCAACCCGGGGTGTCAACTCCGACACGAATGCAACTTACGCGTACGCGCCCGCGCCGACATGAACGCGACGAAAGTGCCATACGCGCACGCGACACCACGAACACGACGAACGCACCGTATGCGCCATATGCGTCGTACGCGTCGTACCCGCCGCCGTACGCGTCGTACCCGCCGTACGCGCCGTATGCGCCGTACGCGCTGTATGCGCCGTACGCGCCATATGCGCCGTATGCACCGTACGCGCCGCACGCGCCGTACTCGCCGCACGCGTCGTACGCGCCGCACGCGTCGTACGCGCCGTACGTGCCGCACGCGCCGTACTCGTCGTACGCGCCGTATGCGCCGTACGCGCCGTACGCGTCGTACGCGCCGTATGCGTCGTACGCGCCGTATGCGCTGTAGGCGCCGTATGCGCTGTAGGCGCCACACGCGTGCGGGTGCGGCGCGCACCCGACACCCGTCGACCCATGGGAAAAAACCCATGGGTTGACGGGTTCGGGTTTCCCATGGGTTGGGTGCGGGTCACCCACATTTGACCCATGGGTGACCCGTGCCGTTCCCTAACCACATGCATGTACCACATGCATGTCCCACACATCCACATGCCACATGCATATACAGACAACATGTATGCACCACATGTGCACATGGATGACACACACATGCTGCACATGCATACAGATGACATGCATGGACCATATGTGCATATGGATGACACACATGTGCACATAGATAATATGCATGTATACATGGATGACCTGGGCATGCACACATGTGGGTGCATCATGCACCTGATACCTATCGACCCATGGGAAAAAACCCATATAGGTTGATGGGTTTGGGTTTCCCATAGGTTGGGTGTGGGTCATCTACATTTGACCTGTGGGTGACCCATGCTGTTTCCTACCCCTGCCCTTCTATTCCACTCTTTGCTCCATCCTTCTGTCAGGCACTGGTACTGCTGATGATGCATTGGGCCAAGCACTATTGTAATAGTGCCGGTTTCATGATGTTGGCGGGAAATCAGCCAAGTCCTGCAGACCGATTAGGGTGGCTTGGCTTCAACATACTCGTGTGTTGTGCCCTACTTTCCATGCATGCCACTGATTTCAGACAGAAGAAATACTCAGGAGAGTACCAAGGGTGCCAAGGGTGCTGGCCCAAGTGAGGACTTCAGATGGGAAGAGAGAGATGAGGAGGCTTATGCCAAGTTGATATCCAGAAGAAAGAACTATCTACATACATGCGCTACTTATATAGTTTAAGAAGCGAGATGTGGAACAGGGTAGTATAAGGAATGGAGAACAATAAGGTATAGAGAACATGTAGAGGTATTGTCCACAATGATCAAGAATAGAATAATGAATGTGGATGAGAATAGAACAATGAAGATAAGATAATAGAAATGTAGCCAAGAATAGGATAATGGAAAGTGAATGAATATAAAACAATAGGGTCATGGCCAAGGATAAAACAATAGGGTCATGGCCGAGGATAAAACAATGAAGAAATGTCCCAAAGTAGAATGGGCCAAGGAATAAGGAAGAGTTGTATAGATGCGCAATGTATGTTTGTTTGGGGATCAGCATCCTTTCCCATAACTGCCAATACCCAATCATATCATCTTATCAAAACCTTCAAAAAAATAGGTGCCAACTCCAATGAAGAAGCTCTTCAGATAGCCACTATCAAAAGGAAGAAAGCACAAAGGCAGCAGGAGTGGGAGGAGGCAGAGGTGAAAAGGATCGCCAAGGAGGAAGCAAGGGCTGATGCTGAGACAAAGGCCAGGGAGGAGGCCAAGGTGGCCTGTAAGAAAAAGGAAGAGAGTGAGAAGCAATGGGCTGAAGATGCCATGGTGAAAAAGGGGGTCAAAACTGAGTGTGTTCATGCTAACACACTCCACAACCTTCAACTGATGAAGAAGGTTCATCAGCTGAGTATCCTAAGGGAAAAGGGGAAGCAGAAGGAGGGGCTAGTGGCAAGTGGGTCAGAGATAGGGAAGGATATGGGTAACGAGGAGATGTGTCAAGTACATATACCGAGTATCTGGTAACTCAGCAGTGCCAACCAAACAATCAGCTTAATTTTATGCACAAGTGACCAAACCACACATCTGCCATTTGGTACTTTGGTCTCAGCTCAGCAGATTCACCCTCTACATTTCCCATCCCTATTCCTCATTCACTCCTCACTACTCATTATCTATTAATCACACCCTATCAACTCGTTATTTCTTGGCCTGTTCTACCTCGGGACAATTTACAATTGTTTTATCTTAGGCCATGACCCTATTGTTTGATATTTGGTCACTTTCTGTTATTCTATCTTTGGCCACATTTCTATTATCTTATTCTCATTGTTCTATTCTTGTCCACATTCCTTATTCTATTCTGGATCACTGTGGACGATGCTCTCACATGATTCTTCATACCTTATTGTTCTCCATTCCTTATGTTGCCCTGATCCACATCTCATTTCTTAACCTACATATAAGTAGCGCAACTATATACATACTTCTTCATTCTGGATATCAATTTGGCACAAGCCTCCTTATTCTCTCTCTTCTCTCACCTAAAGTCCTTCCTTAGGCTGGCACCTTTGGCATTCTAGACACCCTCATGGGCATCTCCCCTGTCTAAAGTCAGTAGCATGCTGTCAAGTACACGTACTGAATATTTGGCAGTTCAGCAGTGCCGACCAGACGATCTGTCAGTAGTCATATACAAGTCACTTGATGCGTAGGTTTCGGCTCGGCATGTATACTATCTGCATTCCTCGCTCCCATCCCACGTCTACTCTTGACCCCTCACTACCATTGACCCCATCGTGACCACCAATTGATCCTCATCCCACTTATCTTGGGATATCTTTCCTTGTATTATCCTCAGCCATGGCTCCATTGTTTTATAGTTGGTCACTTCCTATTGTCCTATCCTTGGCCACATTTCTATTATTCTATCCTTTATTCTATCCCCATTTTACATTCCTTCATTCTAATTTTACTCGTTGTGGACAATAACCACATGCTCTGCATAGCTTATTGTTCCACATACCTTATTCCACATGTCACTTCTTAACCTATATAAGTAGGACATGTATGTACATATCTCCTCATTCTGGGTATCAACTAGGCTTAGGCCCTTCTACCTTCTTCCCCTCTGGTAAGTCCTCGACTCAGGCCAGCATCATCAGCATCCTCTCAAGTATCTATCTGTTGCAAATTGGTGGCATGCATGGCAAGTAGGGCACAACATACGAGTATGTTAAAGCCAATGCCACTACTCTTGGCCTGCAGGACTCTGCCTGACACCCTTTGGCAGTACCAAAGTCCATCAGTACCTGAAGCTTGACACATGCATGGAAGGTAGGGGGAAATGCATGAGTATGTTGAAGCCGAGCCACCCCGATTGGTCTCCAGAACTGGACCAACTCCCAACAGTATCATTGGCATTACTGATACCTGACAGTATATCCAGAATCAAACTACTTCCTGTGCCATAATTCCTTACAAATATTCTCCTACAAGAAACCTCTTTAATAACCTTTCTATCCTCTTACTCAGATCTGTTCATAGTTTTATCAGACCCCTCATGTTTGGAAATATAAAAAACCCTAACCTGCTTACTAGGTTTCCATCAAGACAACTCCGCATCACATCATTTCAATCAAGTATCAGCATGGTTTCAGAAGTCATCCATTCCAAAAGTTCTTCTTGCCAACCTTGCGGCAATGTCTCACCTCAGCACTCCCAAACCACCAAACCTAAAAAAGACACAGACACTAGGTGGTTTTCTTCAACCACATGATCAAACCTATGTCCTGCACTGCACCTCTCAGGAAACTAGTGTCTCAGACAATATAACTGAGGAATCAGTCAAGGTGCCCGGAACTAGCCTGACATCTGTCCACCTCTAAGCACACCGAGAGCTGCATTGACTTGGAAGTGCCAGTAGTGAGGCCTAAATCAATGCTCAGAGCCTCCTCACTTTTCTTTTTCTTTTTTTATCATCTTGTTGGATGCTGAATGCCTCAATGAATCTGCTTTCCATACCTGATTAGGTCAGGATCCATTTATATTCCATTCAAAACCCTTCTCTGGGAATATATAAAATCCTTGTTATCCCTACTCTGATCTAATACTACTAATTTGGTTACTTCCAGACATATAGATATGTCTGCTAGCTAGCTTTTTCATTAGAACAATCAGTCTACCCATCTGTCTGTCACATCACTAGATCCATCTGTCGGCAATATTTGGTCACAACTCACTCACCTGCTATAATCCGTTG
>QLPI01016951.1:0-20790 GCA_003314275.1 Chroogomphus rutilus | reverse complement strand
GTGTTGTAGCGTTGCATGGGAATGAGCTCTGAAGAAGACATGATGATAAATTGGGAGTCTGAAGATCGGTGTACTGAATAGAATGGTTGGCTGTGTGATGTGGTGACAGTGAAGGTGATATGGGATGAGCGCCGACGGAGTCTGATTTGGAACATGGTTGAGATCGGTTGCTTTACTGTCACCGGCATCGTCAGCATCCCCCCGAGTATCTGCCTGTTGCAAATCCAGTGGCATGCACGGCAAGTAGGGTGCAATGCACGAGTATGTTGAACCCAATGCCACTACTTTTGGCCTGCAGGACTTGGCCATAGTCCGCCCGACCTTTTCGACAACACCCCTCGGCAGTACTGAAGTCCGTCAGTACCTGAAGCTTGACAGACATCACCTTTCAGCAAGATAATGACCCTATGTTATGACTCGGTAAAGCCGAGGAGTCAGTCAAGTTGTTATGGCCCATGCCCCCAATAAACCCACATTAATCCCCACAACCACCTGTACCATTTCTGGGACCTTTCCAACCATTCCAAGCTTGAACAATCGCTTTCCATGAATTCCATTGTACCAACCCAAAGTTCCGTAAACCCAAGTCTCCAAGATTCCAAGACCAAGGTTCCGCTCTTTTGATAAACAACATGCAGGATCATCATGTACCTCACTCCCTTGTTCTTCATTCTGTATTAAGCCCCTTTACTCTCTCCTCCCCTTGTCTTTACTTGGCAAAAGTTAGTACAAGGGTTAGATACATGTATATAAGACACCAGTCGACTGGACTATTTGCCAGTACAAATATCAACTTAATTCTGCATTGTAGTTTCCAATTCAGTTCCGGTAAACTTTCCAACTTTCCAAAATTAGGGACAGATGATCAAGGAAAGCGCAACATATAAGTTGAAGCCAAGTCCATGTGACCTCGAACCACTCGAACGACTAGTCAAACAACCTAATACTGTGAACAGTCCTCAGCCCCCAGTGCTTTCCGTCTCTCTGCTCTTTCCATTTCCCTCTCCACCTCTGGAGTATGAACCCCCCCTCAGAAACCACTCAGAACCTCTAGAAACCCTTCCAGAAGTATCTAGCTAAGCACCTGACACGTGGATTTAACACAAGTCCTGCAGACTGTTCGAGGTGGCTAGACTTCAATGTGCTTGTGTGTTGTACCCTGCTGTTCCATGTGTGCCACTGATTTGGACAGAAGAGAGGCCCATGAAGATGCCAAGAGTGTCAGCCCAAGTGAAGGACTTTAGACAGGAGAAGGGTAAACAAGGGGATGTGAACCAAGTTGATATTCAGAGTGAGGAACTATCTACATACATCTGCTACTTATATAGGTTAAGAAGCAAGATGTAGAACAGGGTGGCATAAGGAATGGAGAACAATAAGGTATGAAAGATCATATGGAGGTATTGTCCACAGTGATCAAGAATAGAATAAGAAATGTAAGCGAGAATACAATAATGAAATATGGCTGAGAATAAGATAATGAGGGAGTGGGCGAGAATAGAACAATGGAAAATGGCCAAAGATAAAACAATAGGGCCATGACCAAATAATAAAGGAATAATAAATGTCCCAAGGAAAACAGGTAAGGGAATGGATGGGAAATGAGAGAATAGTAGGGGATAGAAAGGATGGGATGAGAGGGGTGGTCCAGATAATGTTTCCAGATGTGCCGAGCCAAGACTGTGTGATAGTGAGTAAGGAATAGCATGGGTTAGGCTAACCCATACAGGTGACCAGGTTGGGTGCCCTTGGGTTTGGGTGCAGGTCAAGCCGAGAGCGCCCGTGACCTGGGCCCAACCTGCGGTGTCAACTCTGACACCAACATGACATATGTGTATACACATGTGCTGACACAAATGCAATGCCACGAATGCAATGTATGTGCATGCACTACCACAAACGCAATGCACAATGTATGCACATGTGCCACCACAAATGGCATGTGCTGCCATGAACGCGATGTGCAATGTATGTGCATGTGCCACCACAAATGGCATGCACCACCAGGAATGGCCTGTGCTGCCACAAACACGATGTACAATGTACATGCATGCACCACCACAAACACACCGTATGCACCATATGCTCATGGTAGCAGATTGATCTTAGATTACCAGAAGCCGGTTTAGACCATCACAGTCAGTCTTTTTCTTAATTCCAAGAGATGAATGTACTAAGAATGAGAACACAAGACTTCACTTCCATTTGAGGGCCCATGCATGTTTTCACATTTTTCCAGGCACAAGCCCTTGCAGATGTGCCAACTAATATCTGTTGTAAGCAGGGAAGTGCTCACTGCTTGGGTTCTGGGTAGTTGTTTTGAGGTAGGTACTGCATGCAACTTGGGCAATAATTAATGATCTTCAAAGATTCCATGTCTTCTCTGTCGTTCTGACACTTTGCTTCCTCATTTATCATGGCTCAAACTTCAAAGCAAGGTCTTCTATGCACATTTGGAAACATGGACATCCAGTGTCGAGTTCAAGCGGACCCTGGATAAGCTGGGGAATCATGGTGGATTTGACCCGGGATTCAGTGGTATGGTTTTCACACGCTCTAACTTCAGGATCATTGTGGTATGTGCTTCTGCCAACCCAGATATTCCACCTCTGTTGCCAGGTTGCTTTTCCTTTGTTCGTTCTCCCAGCACAACCATCGACTCTATCGGGCTGGTACATCAACCTCCTATGTATGGTTTATGCAATTGGTGCAATGACCTTGTAAGGGTTACATGTATTCCAGATGTTTTGAAACTTTGCTGTCTTTTTGCACAGACTTCAAAGCAGCAGCCTTCTGTACACATGTGGAAACTTGGATGCATCCAGCAGAGGGACTTCAGGTGCCATGTAGATACTGGCAGAGAATCGTGGTGGTTATGTCAGGAATTCAGTATGGTATAATTTTTACCATCTCACCGTCACTCCCTGTCAAGCTTTGGTTACTGACGGACTTCAGTACTGCCGAGGGGTGTTGGCGAAAGGTCAGGCGGACTATGGCCAAGTCCTGCAGGCCAAGAGTAGTGGCATTGGCTTCAACGTGCTTGTGCGTTGTGCCCTACTTGCCATACGTGCCACTGGATTTGCAACAGACAGATACTCGGGGGGATGCTGATGATGCTGGCCTGAGTCGAGGACTTAACAGAAGAGAAGAAGGTAGAAGGGCCTAAGCCTAGTCGATACCCAGAATGAGGAAATATGTACATGCATGTCCTACTTATATAGGTTAAGAAGCGACATGTGGAATAAGGAATGTGGAACAATAAGGTATGCAGAGCATGTGGTTATTGTCCACAGCGAGTAAAATTAGAATAAAGAATATAAGATGGGGATAAAACAATAAAGGATAGAATAATAGGACGTGCCCAAGGATAGGACAATAGGAGGTGCCAGACTATAAGACAAGGCTCATAACTGAGGATAGTACAAGGACAGGAAGTCCCGAGGTGAGACGGACCGAAGAATGGTCAGATGGTATAACAGATGCACTGAGCCAAGAATGGCATATCAAGTGACGTGCATGCGGCATGGACACTTGTACGTGGATGTAGGATGGTTGCTCGGTTGGCACTGGCGAATAATTGGGACCTCGGTACGTGTACTTGACACTCCCACATTTTTTGTTAAGTGCTTTTCCCCACCCAAGTTTTGCATCTTGCCCCAAGCTTGGTTGCTTGCTTCATTAAGAACACAACAAATGCAAGGTATGCACATGCACTGTACATGCACATGCTGCATGCATGTGAGTGCAGCATGTACCCGACACCCTTCTACCCATGGAAAAAAACCCATGGGTTAATGGGTTTGGGTTCGCCATGGGTCAGGTGCAGGTCACCCACATTTGACCCGTGGGTGACCCATGCCATTCCCTAATAGTGAAGGATGATATGGATGAGGGTTGGTTGGTCGGTATTGCCAAGTGAACCAGGACTCGGTATCATGGACTTGAACATACCTGAAAATATGCCTATGAATGGTTCAAAAATCATGGATTTACTCTTCTATAATTGCCTGCACAGCCTCCAGACCTTAATCTAATTGAACACCTCTGGGAACACATCCAAAGGAGGTTGGGAGAGTATCAAATACCATCAAGTGTTGGAGTTGTAGGAGAGAGTGAAGGCTGAATGGGATAATATACCTGCTGAAGTGTGTCAGGACTTGATTGAGAGTATGCCTAGTGTTGTGATGAGAGGCAGAAGGAATGGGGAGATAAAAGGGGAAGATAGAGGAGAGAGAGGGAAGAGGAGCCAGAGATGAATATATGTGGGTAAAACAGTGAAAAAATGGAGATAAAGATAAATAACAATTGAATCATGATTAGTAAATATTTATAGACAAAAACATAACAGGGCTCATCAATAGTTACAATATGAAATGAATAAATGATGACATGTTATACAGTAGGCACCCAAATGACCGGAGGAGTGAAGGGGCCATAGGAATGGGGTGACATATAGAGAACAAGGGGAAACAAGTGGAACAAGATTAGAATAGGATCATGATGCACAGGAAAACAGACTCATACAATAGGAACTGGCAGACAATGATACCAGAATGTGTGTATACAGATATTAAGAGGAGGATGATAAAGTCAGAGAGGTTTTCTGATATGATAGGACTTAAGGAGTAGGCACTCACCACTGATGAGAAGTTTTCATACATAGCATGACTCAGCTAGAAAGCAGTTGTTGATACAGAGGCACCATCAAAGAACAGGGTGTGGTAGCCCTGCATCTACATTTGATCACTGTTGCCATAATGGGAAAACCCTGACTTTCCTGTAGCATACAAGTTTTGTATAAATGGAATATTTAGTTATAATTAATATATCAGTTCCAGTCTCATTCATATCTCAACCAATTGATACATTTGATGCCTGTATGCCCACTCAAAGTCTCAAGCCTGCACCTGTTTCTATTGTTGTATCAAATACCTGGACTCACTTAGATAATAGTTTTAGATGTGGTATATTATGCTCACACCATTATCTCACATATGTTGCTATGTGCCACATACCCTATATATAGCTCACACCTCCTGTTTGGAACCATTGATGATTTAACCCAAGAAGCATGACAAGACTTTGGTGTGAATAAAGCCTAATCAAGTTCTCTGACAAGAAGATAGCAAGTGAATGTCAGTCCAGGTTATTGTCCAAAAAGAATTGTTTAGAGGGGGCCTTGACAGGTACCTTGTCAATTATGTTTAGGAATAATAGTTTATGAGCATAAACTATTAATTCTACCCTTGCCTAGGATTATTTCCACTTGATGTTCTATATAATCTGGGTTTAGTTCCTTTACTATGTTTTTGCATATCATTTCTGTTTTAGCTGAGAACATTCCACTTTGGTTGAAGGGTGAGCTTCACTCTTTGGAATGAACCTTGGTTTTGCCAAAGGGTCTTCAGACCTTTTGACGGAAAGAGTGGCAACTGGATTTCAGACCAATGTACCTAAGTAGTCTTTAGACTGACTTATATAAGAGTGTGTCAAGTACACGTACCGAGGTCCCGATTATTTGCCAGTGCCGACCGAACAACCACCCTATGTCCATGTA
This sequence comes from Chroogomphus rutilus, assembly GCA_003314275.1. Lineage (NCBI taxonomy): Eukaryota > Fungi > Basidiomycota > Agaricomycetes > Boletales > Gomphidiaceae > Chroogomphus > Chroogomphus rutilus. Next base: position 15,233 of record QLPI01016951.1, on the reverse strand, counting down.
CAAGCATCCACACAGCATGCATAATGCTTGATACACCGGTCTCGGCTCGGTACATCTGCCATCCACATTCCTCAGTCTGTTTCACCTCGGGACTTCCTGCCCTTGTAATATCCTCAGTTACCAGCCTTGTCTTATAGTCTGGCACCTCCTATTGTCCTATCTTCGGGCACATTCTATTATCCTGTCTTTTATTGTTCTATCCCCGCTTTGCATTCCTTGTTCTAATTTTGTTCGTTGTGGACAATGACCACATGCTCTGCATACCTTATTGTCCCACATTCCTTATTCCACATGTCACTTCTTAACCTATATAAGTAGGACATGCATGTACATACTTCCTCATTCTGGGTATCGACTAGGCTTAGGCCCTTCTACCTTCTTCTCCTCTGTTAAGTCCTCGACTCGGGCCAGCATCCTCAGCATCCCCCCGAGTATCTGTCTGTTGCAAATACAGTGGCACGCACGGCAAGTAGGGCGCAATGCACAAGTATGTTGAAGCCAATGCCACTACTCTTGGCCTGCAGGACTTGGCCATAGTCCGCCCGACCTTTCGACAACACCCCTTGGCAGTACCGAAGTCCGTCAGTATCCGACGCTTGACAGAGTGCTTGCTGTACTAGATAATCTAGTGGATTATAGATGAGAGTAAGATTGATTGATTACTTTTATGCTACAGAACTAGCCTATCTATAGTATAAAGTTCAGTTTGTGGCGCTTGTGGGCATTTTTAGTCAGCATTTATATAATCCATTCTCACACTCCAGTCCAGGGCAAAGGGCACCCAGTCATGTGACTGGTTCAACCGATCGCATCTTGATTGCGTCTCCCTTCTTTCCCCCACCACCCAACCCACCCGGTGCACACCTATGCACCCCACGTCCTGACTGCCTGACACTCAGGACGTGCGGTGCCCTGGTGTCGCCGCATCGTGCATGGTAGGGGAAAGACCTCAGCTTGCGGTGGGTGCACAACACAAACATGCAGCGTGCCCAGCACAGGCCATGGTCTCTCCTCCCACCATGGCTCCGTTCCCGACAATACGCACGACCCAACGACACGAACACACCCCACCTCCTGACAGCCCCACACATAGGGTTGTCAGGATGTGCAGTGTGCTGGTGTCATGGCATCATGTATGGTGGAGGAAAAACCTCAGAACACTGCATGTTCGCATTGTGCACCCACCGCATGCCGTCCTTCCTCCCACCATCGCCGTGCTCCCGACCACATGCACAACACAGTGCACACCTGTGCACTCCGGATGTGCAGTGTGCCAGTGTCACCACATCGTGCATCATGTTGGGTGCCCTATAGCCTGGGCCATGCCCTTACATGTCACACCAACTACCGCTATGAAGGCGATGACCGCTAACCGATGTTTTCCTCCACCATGCATGATGCAGCAGGACCTCGGTGTGTGGTGGGTGCATGATGTGAACATGCACTGCACCCAGCACATGCTGCCCATGAATGGCACACCACTGCATGCAATTGCGTGCACACTGTACCAGGTATGTGCCTGCCATCACAACCATGGCAATCTACTGATTGATTTTGACCACCAGATGCCCCCAACAACCGATGCTCATGAATGGTGCACCACTGCATGCAATCTCGTGCATCGCAAACCTGCCAAGTATTCCCTGAATTGGCATTGCGCCATCTCCTCCGTGCATGTAGCAGTACTCCCCGGGTACCCTTTGATCATTAAATGCATGTATGTACGTACTCGCCTTCACGATCACCGCCATCTTCTGATTTCGTTTGTCTGCTGCTGCCACCACTTGTACACCTAACACGACCTTCTTTGCACCCGAATCACAGTGCAATGTCAACCCCGTATCGTCGCGGCGTGGTTGAACCAATGATCTCGGTCTGTCTTCTGTGATCCCTCTTTCTATGTACAGCTCCTGATTTTACCTGGTTCGTGTCAACACATATCCAGGCTTTTTTCATCTTTAACCAGAAAGGTGAGGTACACAATAATAGTCAGGCCAGATATCTTCATGACTGAACACAGTGTCATACAGGTCCTTATATCTCGGTTGTACCAAATGGATCTGAAGTCTGTACACCATCCATGTTGAAACTGGTAGTTAATGTACCATTGAATGCAGATGGTCTATTGTGGATGTATTCCGGATAAAAGTTGTTTCTAATAGCAATGTTCAGTCACCCATTATCACTTTAGGCTCTACCAGTTTTTTCCACATTCGGATTAATAATCTCTATGTCCTGGCAGTCACAAAGTGTGCCTCACTAGGTTGCTGGTGGCTGAGCTTAGTAGATACTACTCAGCTATCTGGCATCTGTCTCGTGCTGACACAGTTATCTAAATGATATACAATCTCATTTACTTCCTTGGAGTTGTCATTAAGTAGGACTGTGCACTTGGTCATGGCTAAAACTCCTATCATAGAATCATGAGATGTCTCTTCGTTCAACTCAGAAGAATATTGCAAACAGAGTTATTGCTCTCTAATAATAATAATAATAAATTCTCTTTGAGTGCGGAATCAAATTGTGGGCAAAGGGTATTTGCTATTAACTGAACGCATTGTCTCAAATGAACACCCGTGCACTGACTCAGACTCACAGTTGCTGGGTTTTCAACCTGCCACACTTCTTGCACCCAGTCCATTGCCACATTTTCCTCCCTTAAAATTTCTATACTATCTCCCTGCTCTCAGGTACAAGTGACTTTATGATTCTGTCAACATCTCAGCCTAATTGACACTCTTCTGGTCATTCTATTTGACAAACAGACATTTTCTGTGCTGCTTAAGCTTAGCTGTTCCTCCTCCAGGTTTCCAGAATCTTGGGTTCCTCTTTGCCTCTTAGGATTGGCTTAGGTGATCAATTAGTTGCATATTGCTCACTAGCATACCCACCAGCATCCCTAATTGACAACGGTGGTGGGGTCCCACATATTGGTGCAGGGGTATCTGAGATGCTGATCAAGCCTATTGAGTGTGAAGTGTGCCTGCCCGGCCTTAGTTTGCTGTTGCCAAGTACCTCTCACAGCTCATATGGGGGGAGTGGCTTAACTCAGTTTCTGTTACATTTGGTAGAAACAGGGTGGTTGGCTTTGGCTTGCCATATACTTTGTTTTCTGCCTACAGTTTCTGAGTCACATAAAAGCCTTTAAGATCTCCCTCTGTCTTGTGGTGAATTCCTCCTTGGTGAAACCCTGTGCAAATATTGTGAGGTATTGGCCTTTCCCCTTTGGTGGTGGACTTTGGACCGCTCTTCTGGCCCTGGATAGGATCCTGGACTTTGAACTGCTCTTCTGGCCCTAGATAGGATCCTGGAGTTTGCGTTGGAGTTGGTTTTTCAGATATTAGTGTATCTCCTTGCTCTTCATATTAGTGTACATCTGGATCTATATCCTGTGAGTATTTTTGGATGTTATTGAAGTTCTAATAATTCACAGCTGATGTGTAACTTTTTTATTCGGATATTAGTGAATCTCCTTTGCCTTCATTATAGTATAGTATATATCTGGGTCTATATCCTGTGAGTATTTTTGGGTGTTATTGCAGTTCTAACAATTCATAGCTAATATGTAATTTATAGGATGGCCTCTACACCTGAGCATGATAGAGAATGAGAATGTGCTCAACATCAGGAGCAGTTACAGATGACTTTACCTTCAATGTGTGGTGAGAGGGCTGCCACTGCATCAGAATTATGTCGCCAAAATCCTGCCCCACCACCACCTCAGCCATTCTCTCATCTTCCTCCTACTCTTCCTTCTGTCCACACTCAATCAGATCCTTTCATGCCTGCACCTGATACGAGCCCTCGCCAACAATTAGCTGCAATCAATGCACATCTTGCTACATTGCAGATTGCTCAGCATCTTGTTTTACCAGATAGGTGTCGACATGCAGGGAGTTCTATAGCCCCTGTAAATTTACCTGCCATTGCATTAGGTATAGCTGGCATTGCACAGCTACATGCTATGGCTCAGGCTCATCCAGTAATCCAGCCATATCAAAGGGCTGCCAGACCTCCACAAGCTATCTCTCAAATTGATGCTTCATCAGACAATCCATCCAGACACACAGTTAAATGCCATAGCTCGGGCTCATCCAGTTATTCAGTTACATCAAAGGCTTCTGGACCTCAAATGGATCCTCCTTTAGCCCGACAACTGGTGATTGAGGCAAATATTCTATGTCATTATCTGGGTCTCATGGATGTTAAATGTCCAAACTGTAATGCATGGCATTGGCTGATGGAACAGTTGACCAACTCTACAAATCATCTTCTGAAATTTGGAATATGTTGTTCATCAGGAAGAATATCCTTGCCACTGTTGCCACATCCTCCTGAAGTATTGAAGGCACTTTTGGATGGTCAGGATAATAGGGGGAAGAGGTTTAGGGATAACATCCGTCAATATGATGCATCACTGGCATTTATATCTTTAGGCATCAAATTGGATCCAAGTGTCTCTGATCGTGGGCCATATGTATTCAAAATTCATGGACAAGTCTATCATTAACATGGTACTCTTCTTCCTGCAGCAGGAGAAGAACCATGTTATGCACAGCTTTACTTTTATGACCCCAGTGAGGCATTAGGATATAGACAACAGAACAACAGGAATGTTCTAGACTCTCAAACTCTACATGACCTTCAGGAGATGATGCTGGCCAATAATTCTTTTGTAAACCTCTATTGCCAGGCCCTCGAAACACTTTGTGACCATCCTAATGGCAGTAGCATTCAAGCTAGACTCACATATAGACCCCATACTGATATTCAACGGTATAATATACCTACTGGCCATGAAATTGCCATCATTTTGCCTGGAGAGGGTGAAGCTGAAGATAGCAGGGATATCATCGTATAATTAAAAGGTGGTAGTCTGAGGAGGGTTCATGAGGAGAGTGCTGTATATGCACCTCTTCATTATGTACTCCTCTTTCCTATGGGTGAGATGGGCTGGCATAAGGACATCCCACTTTTAGGACAAGCATCTGCATCCAAGCCTGAATAGGAGACCAACCAGCATTCTAGAGAGCAGGAAAAGAATGTATCAATGGCCAAATACCATCACTATCGTTTATTTATTCGTGATGGTGAAGCCAATACTCTTTTCAAAGCTGGCAAGCTTTTTCAACAATATATTGTTGATATATGGGCTACCACAGAACAGTCCAGGCTTAGATGGTTGCGATATAACCAAAACACCTTATGTGCAGAGCTATATAACCAAGTGGTTGATGCATTTTCTGGATTAGACAATGATCTCAACCCTCAGGCTCTGGGAAAGAAAGTCATCCTTCCTGCTACCTTTACTGGAAGTACCAGAGATATGATGGAGAATCTTCAAAATTCTCTTGCTATTTCCAGAAAATATGGACCTGTAGATGCTTTCCTTACCATGACTGCCAATCCTAATTGGCAAGAAGTTAAAGATGCCCCTCTATCCAAGGCAGACTCCTCAAGATAGGCCTGATTTGGTAGCTAGGGTATTTCAACTCAAAAAGGAATACCTCATCAAGTGAATCACAAAGGATCATATCCTAGGAGCAACTGTAGCACGGGTCCATACCATTGAATTCCAAAAGAGAGGCCTACCACACATGCATCTTCTCTTATGGTTCAAACCGGACTCTAAAATCAGAACTCCTGAAGATGTGGATTCTCTGATATGGGCAGTCTTTCCAGATCAACAGATGTATCCAAGGCTGTACAAACTGGTCTGTGATATGATGACCCATTGTCAGGCTCTGGGAATGCCGAGGAGTGGGCAAGTCCTGCAGGCTGGGAATAGTGGCATGGCTTCAACGTACTCGTACATTGTGCCCTACTTCCCATGCATGCCACCAATTTAGCACAGAGGGATACCTGGGAGAGTGCTAAGAGTGTCAGCCCAGGTAAAGGACTTGGCACAGGAGAAGGGAGGACAAGAAGGCATAAACCTAGTTGATTTCTAGAACAAAGAACCATCTACATACATTGGCTACTTATATAGGCTAATAAGTGAGATGTGGAACAAAGTGGCACAAGGAATGGAGAACAATAAGGTATGAAGAATCATGTGGAGGTATTGTCCACAATGATCAGGAATAGAACAAGGAATGTGGATAACAATAGAACAATGAAGTATGGCCGAGGACAAAAGAGTGAGTGAGAATAGAACAATGGGAGTAGCCGAAGATAAAACAATAGGGCCACTGCTGAGTGGCAACAAAGAGTGAATGTCCCGAGGGTAAACAGACAAGGGAAAGGACAGGGAATAATAAAGAATAGGAGGGTGGGATAGGGATAATGAACCAAATGATGAACCGAATGTACCAAGCCGAGGCCACACACTGGTGAGGGATAATATGGGTAAGGGTTGGTTGGTTGGTACTGCTGAGTAAATCAGAGCATGGTATTGTGGGCTTTACACCCATGGACCATGTGGACCTCAGCATCCTAACTCCCCATGTATGCAAGATGGAAAGTGTTCTAAACATTTCCCCAAGGCCTTTTGAGAGGAGACTTCTTTAAATGAAGATGGATACCCACTGTATTGATGTCCTAATGATGGCAGGAAGCACAATGTCAGAGGACATGAAATGGACAACTGTAATGTTGTTCCTTACTATCCCATGCTTCTCCTGGAATTGGAATGTCATCTAAATATGGAACTTACCTTCAATGTATGCTCCATCAAGTACATCCACAAGTATATCTACAAAGGCCATGATAGGACCACAATGGAGTTTGGAAAGAATAAGGATGAAATTCAGCAGTATCTCGATGCATGCTATGTCAGTTCACATGAGGCATGTTGGAGATTGCTGGAGTTTAAGATACATGTGCAGATTCCTGCTGTCTTGGCCCTTCCTGTTCACCTCCCTGGCCAGCATAATATTGTCTTTGATGCCAACCAGGATGTGCCATCTGCATTAGAAAGGGCAGAGCGTGTAAAGACTATGCTCATGGGATATTTTGAAGCCAATGTCAAATATCCAGAGGCATGTCAATTGCTCTATATCCAATTTCCTGAAAACTTTGTTTGGGAAACAAAGTCCAAATCATGGAAACATTGCCAGCAACAGTTTGCCATTGGTCACCTGCACTTTGCAAGCCCTTCCTCTGGAGAAAGGTTTTATTTGCATACCCTCCTCACTGTGGTTAAGGGAGCAAGGTTATTTGAAGAACTCAGGTCATATGAGGGTACTCAACATCAGACTTTTAAGGCTGCCTGCCTGGCACGTGGTCTTCTAGAGGATGATAGGGAATGGAGGTTCTCCCTTCAAGAGGCTGCTGGCATGCAGACAGGATCACAGCTGAGGAGACTCTTTGTCACCATCTTAATACACTGTACTCCTTCAGATCCAGCTCAACTCTGGACCCTGTTTCGGGAATACATCTGTGATGTTCAATACCAGCTTCAAAATCAGTGATCCTACCCAGGATCAAATATATGACTTTGGCCTTTTCCTTATTGATAAGCTCATGTGGCAGGGAGGAAGGTCATTGTCTGAGTTCCAGGACATGCCCCAATTCACAGGTCACTGGGAGGATATTATTGGCAATTATCTAATTGCAGAACAGTGGAACTATGATCCTCATTTGGAGCTTCAGAGTGCTTCTGTCAATATTTCTAAAATGAATCCTGGACAAAGGAATGCACATGATCAGATCCTGAAATCTGCCTTGACCAGGGATGCTCATGGAAAACCAAAAGGCAGTCTCTTCTTTGTACATGGTCCTAGAGGCACCGGCAAGTCTTTTACATGGAATACACTTAGTCACTCTGCAAGAGGCAAAAGTCTTATTGTCCTTTGTGTTGCTTCATCTGGCATTGCTGCAATCATCATTAGAGGAAGGACAGCCCACAACATGTTCAGACTTCCTATTCAGATCAATAAGGGTACCCTTTGTAATATCAAAAAGGGTACAGATAGGGCCCAGCTTCTTAAAGAGACAAGTCTCATTATTTAGGATGAGGTTCCTATGCAGCATCGCCATGCAATTGAAGCAGTAGACAAGACTTGCAGGGATATCCTAGAACAACCCAACCTTCCTTTTGGTGGCATTACTGTTGCATGGGGAGGGGATTTCCAGCAGACCTTGCCTGTGGTTCCTAAGGGCAATAAGGAGGAGATTGTGGGTGCATGCATTCAAAGATCCAAACTCTGGAATCATGTCAAGGTCCTCCATCTCACTGAAATATGCATGTTGATCGTAATGATCCTCAAAGTACTCAGTTTGCCTAATGGCTGTCTGATGTTGGTCAGGGAAAGAATCTCCCCTTGGATCACTCTTGTACCATCCCTCAGCATATGATTTGTGGACAAGATCTCTCAAGTCTCATCTCAGTTACATATCCTAGCCTTGAAGGTGGACAAACAATTCCAGACAGGTTCTTTTTGGAATGTGCCATCCTTTGTCCCAGAAATACTGAAGTGGATGAGATCAATGCTCAGGTCCTGGATCAATTCCCAGGAGAGGAGAAACTATATTCCAGTGCAGATACCATTAAAGGACAAGAGGACAATACTCATCAATATCCTCTAGAATATCTAAACTCCATCAACATGGGTGGTCTTCCTCCCTCTCAACTCAAAGTCAAGCTTGGAGTGCCTTTTGATGCTTCTTCGGAATCTGGATGTAGGTCAGGAACTTTGCAATGGAACACGTCTTTGGTTGGTTCGAATGACCAACAGGATGCTGTTTGTGAGGATAATTTCAGGACCATCAGCAGGACAGACTGTATTTATCCCCAGAATCACAGTTTCAACAAGTGCAGAACAATTGCCATTTGAATTACACAGGTGACAATTTCCTGTGAGGCTTGCATTTTCCATGACAATAAACAAGTCACAAGGACAATCTCTGGGAACAGTGGGAATAGACTTGTGGTACCCTGTGTTTTCACATGGACAATTTTATGTGGGGGTATCAAGGGGTACAAATTGGGGAAGAGTACATGTTTTGTTACTGGAGGGAAGGAAGACATGTAATATTATATATAGGGAAGTGTTACTCAAGGACAATTGATAGATATTAATAGATAGAGATGTGTTGAAGATAGGATTGGAAAATTATAGTTTTGGCTGGGCTCTGCTTGGGTCTTGGCTGTCTCAGCTTGCCTTGGGTCTCGGCTTGCTTCAGGTCTCGGCTTGCCTCGGGTCTCAGGTCTCGGCTTGTGCTCAGCTTGGCTTTGGCTAGGCTCTGCTGGGCTGGCTGGCTCCTCTGCCCAGAGGGCAGGGGGTGGCTCATATATACTAATTCTAAGCTGATTATGTAACTCCCCAATAAGGCAAGAATTTCTTGAAATTAGTAGAAGGGTGTAGAAAGGAATGGAAAGTCCTGGAAGCCTGTAGCAGTTACAAGTCACTTTATTAGTCACTAGTAATAAAGAAATGAGTAATATTCCCACAGCTGGTAGTCTTGTGACTGGTCAAGTCATGAAATATTAATAGTAAGCGAGCCATGCTTCTGGGCTGACCTTGTATGTAATTATTATTATGTAAACCCAGGAATTTGTTATACAATATAGTCTTGAGAACTTGAGCCAGCAGTTTGGTGACATTTTCCATGTGTAATTGTTTGGCACCTGGTTGCAGGTCCTTATGGGTCCAAATTGAAATAAGCAAAAAATATAAGTGGTTTATGAAGGTTTTCCTTAGGCTTGAGGAGCTTGATGATTTAAGGGTTAATTACTTGAAGGTAATTCACTCTTAAATGGCTAGGCAAAACATTATAATATTTTTTGGTAGTCCAGATAAGACTGATTTAACTTGAATTATTCCTTGAGGAGAGGTTTGGACTCCTGCATACTGAACCAGTTGGGAAGTGGCCAGACTTCAAGGGATAATCCCCTGTCCCCTAACAACTGGCTACTCACTGCCTCTCTGGACCAGTGCCAAACTATAATTGATCGATACATCAGGCATATGACCATATACATCCAATTGTAAGACCACACACATAAAATAAAAATACAAAAATTATATCAGCAGGTTTGCATACAATAATAATACCATTTCCTTAGCTTTCAACAAAGACCTAGAAGGATTGAGGATGTGTTGAAAGCTAAAGGTGGCCATAATAAATACTGAAAATATACAATTCTTTTCATTGGATTCATCAGCAACAAAACCATTCAAATGAGACCTGGGATATGAATTATGCATGTCTCAGGAAATTTTATATTGATTTGTTAGATTCTTAGTCTATAAAATAGCCATGATACTCAGGCAAATGCCATAATATTTCCATGATTTTGAAAATTGAATTGAATTTTATATTAGATACACAATCCAAAACTTCCAAACAGGCAAACAGTTTTGTTGCTTACTATATGTGGAATTGATATGTGGATAGAATTGTCCATAGGGATAAGTCCTAAATGAAGGTTCATTCCCAATATAGAAAGCAAACATTACTATATTGTGTAATGTGTATGGGATGTGAAAAATGGAAAGGAAATGGATACAAAAGAAATTGTAAAATGTAGAAAGGGGAAAGACAAATGACTTAATAGAAATCATAATCATGCTTCCTCTCAACTTAATGTTGAAAACATTTCTGCATGTAGCTTGTGTGACTTGGTTGACTTGATTTGCAATTGGTTATGGGCTTGACTCAATTGACTTGTGAACTTAACTATCAGGGGATAGCCTCCTGACACTAACTTTTCCATTCATAATCTTGTTCATTCTTTGTTGTCTACCTCCTTCCCTTCATATATTCTCTGGTAGTTACACTTTCCTTGTTTACTGACTATGATATAATTGATTACTGTCACAGTGGGTGGTCACTAGCTATATAGTTGGTTGCTTAAATAAGGGATCCTCTGTCAAGTACACATACCAAGACCTGGTAATTCGGCACTGCCTACCAAGCAGCCATCCTATGTCCATGTCCAAGTGTCTATGCCACATGCATATCACTTGGTACACCAGTCTCAGCTCGGCACGTCCACCACCCACATTCCTTACCATTACCCCTCGTATACTCTATGCCACTCATCATCTATTAATCCCACTATGCCTACTCCTCGTCCTTCAATCCGCCTCACCTCAGGACTTCCTGTCCTTATATTATCCTTAGCCATGGCCCCATTGTTTTATAGTTGGTCACTCCTTATGGTCTTGTCCTTGGCCACATTCATATTATTCTATCTTTTATTGTTCTATCCCCATTTGCATTCCTTCATTCTAATTTTACTCATTGTGGACAATACCTACATACTCTGCATACCTTATTGTTCCACATTCCTTATTCCACATGTCACTTCTTAAACCTATATAAGTAGGGCATGCATGTACATATTTCCTCATTCTGGGTATTGACTAGACTTAGGCCCTTCTACCTTCTCCTCCTCTGTTAAGTCCTCTACTCAGGCCAGCATCATTGGCATCCTCCCGAGTACCCTGTCTGTTGCAAATCAGTGGCATGCACGGAAGAGTAGGGTGCAATGCATGAGTACGTTGAAGCCAAAGCCACTACTTCTAGCCTGTAGGACTTAGCCATTCCCACCTGACATCTTGGCATTCCCAAAGCTTGACATCCTCACCCTATTCTCTTCTGGATCCCTTTACCAGTATCTAAAGAGGCTTGTGGATAGGCATAGGGTCTAGGATGCTTTGTCAGGCCTAGGGTAGAAGTAGTGAATAGCATGGGTTAGGCTAACCTGCATAGGTTACCAGGTTGGGTGCCCTTGAATTTGGGTGTGTGTCAGGGTTCAGTAATGCCAAAGATGCAGATGGGAGTTGGCCAAGTCCTGCAGGCTAGTAGTAGTGGCTTTGGCTTCAATGTACTCATGCATTGCACCCTACTCTCTCCATGCATGCCTGTCAAGTCCACAATACCGGGTCCCAGTTCACTTGGCAATACCGACCAACCGACCCTCACCCACATCACTCCTTACCATCACATGGTGTCAAGCGTCGGATATTGACAGACTTTGGTACTGCCAAGGGGTGTTGTCGAAAGGTCAGGCGGACTATGGCCAAGTCCTGCAGGCCAAGAGTAGTGGCGTTGGCTTCAACGTACTTGTGCGTTGCGCCCTACTTGCCGTGCGTGCCACTGTATTTGCAACAGACAGGTACTTGGGGGGATGCTGAGGATGCCGGCCTGAGTCGAGGACTTAACAGAAGAGAAGAAGGTAGAAGGGCCTAAGCCTAGTCGATACCCAGAATGAGGAAATATGTACATGCATGCCCTACTTATATAGGTTTAAGAAGCGACATGTGGAATAAGGAATGTGGAACAATAAGGTATGCAGAGCATGCGGCTATTGTCCACAACGAATAAAATTAGAATAAGGAATGTGACACGGGGATAAAACAATAAAGGATGGGATAATAGAATGTGTCCAAGGCTAGGACAATAGGAGGTGCTGGACTATAAGACAAGGCTGGTAACCAAGGATAGTACAAGGACAGGGAGTCCCAAGGTGAAACGGACCGAAGAGTGCGGATGGCGGATGTGCCGAGCCAGGACCGGTGCACCAAGTGTTATGCAGGCGACGCGGGCACTTGGTCGTGGATATAGGATGATTGCTCGGTCAGCACTGCCGAATGGTCGTGTCTTGGTACGGTACTTGACACATGGTCTCGGTTCAGCACGTCCAGTACATTCCCTGGACCACCCCTCTTTCCCCATCCTCTCTATCCCCTTCTAATCTCTCATTTCCCAACCATTCCCTCACCCATTTCCCTCAGAAACACTTATTATTCCTTTAATTATTCGGTTGCGGCCCTGTTGTGTTATCTTTGGCCGTTTTTTCATTGTTCTATTCTCATCCACCCTCTTATTATCTGATTCTCAGCCATCTTTCATTATGTTATTCTCGCTTACATTTCTTATTTTATCCTTGGTTACTGTGGACAATACCATCACATGATCCTTCATACCTTATTATTCTTCATTCTTTACAATACCCTGTTCCACATCTTGCTTCTTAACCTATATAAGTAGTAGATGTATGTAAATAATTCCTCACTCTGAATATCAACTTGGTTCGCACCCCCTCATCTGTCTCTCTTCTACCAAAGTCCTTCACTTGGGCCGACATCCTCGGCACCTTCCTGCATCATTCTTCCACCCTAAATCAGTGGCATACATGCAACAGCAGGGCACAATGCATGAGCACGTTGAAGCCTAGTCACCCCAAATGGTCTGCAGGACTTGTACATATAGCATGTTCATGTCAGTGCATTTGTGTTGGTGCATATGCATATAGCATGTTCATGTAGATGCATACATGTACAGCATGTTTATTTCACCATGAATGTGACATACAATATGAATGTGCCACATGCACCTGACACCCATCCACCCATGGGAAAAAACCCATGGGTTGATGGGTTTGGGTTTCCCATGGGTTGGGTTTGGGTTCCCCATGGGTTGGGTGCGGGTCACCCACATTTGACCCATGGGTCACCCATGCCATCCCCTAGGTAGAAGAATGGGGCTGGGTGGTGTTCCACTGTTTTAGCTCCTAGCAAGTGTGCCTTCTGTACCAGTGTGGGTTGCCCTTACATTGACTCAGAATTGGATCATGGACTCAACTTGTTGTAAATAGATGAATGAAAATGTTTTTTTTGGGTGTGCAATTGGGATTGGACCTAGCAGGTGAAAAGGTTCACATATCATAACAAATTTCAAGAATAATTAAACTATTAGAATGTAATTCAAGTCAGTGAGACAAATGTAAGATATTATATGCCTTATTTCATTGAAGTATAGACCTTTCCAAAGGTAGGGTCGCTTTGGTTATAATAACCCCTCATTTTACAACGTCTAATCTTAGAACTGTTTTCCTTTGATGAGCCCCAGACTCCAGAAATATGCCATCACTCCTAACCCAGGACGGTGATGTCAATGCCCCATTGCCTTCATGAAGAGAGTGCTAGATATCAGCTGTTTTTGTCCTACAAATGAAGGCAAAGCAGTCAAAGGACGTCGAAGGGAAGAAAGGAAGCGAAGGAACATGTGATGGAAGAACAAAAGAAAGAGGAAAACGAAAGAACTCAAAGGAAGTCAAACAGGGAATGCACAATTGCATGAGGCGATTGTGAAAACGCCGTCCCCGGAAGTATATAACTCGTTGATACTACCAACGGGTTACACATCTTAACCATACTCTAAGACTGGCGGTCGCAAGAGCATCCTTGACCCTTTCAGCGACCGCCATTAGGTTATGCCACTTGGATCTGTCACGGTTGATGTAATTCAGACTACCATCTGAACTGCGTTTCCTTCACCGCTCATTCATGTTGACTTTCACAGGTGACACAAACGTCAAGGGGGGTATCAGAAGTCTCAGGAAGGTTATGTATCTATCCTTCCCAGTATTCCATATATATATGAAACTTTGAAAGCTGAAACCTGCTTCATCTTGACAGTCCCATGAGTGGATGTCTGTCTTGCATATCAATTGCCACCCCCTCGACAGCTGGATTCGTCAAACGCAGCATTTTCCACGTCAATATGGACGGCGGCATTACTGATAAGTGTCAATAGTACGTCAAAACCCATACCACAGCATTCACCGATCTTTCATCTCTGCCACCACCAAGGATGACCCCTTTCCTAAACACAAACATGAGTTTAATGAAGCCCGTGTAAGTGCTCGGAAAGATCGTTTTCCTCTTGTAAAAGGCAGAATACAAAGACGGTTGAACAGGATATTCATGACATTGGCCTTCACCCTATTTGAAATCACTCATAGAATATACATATTGTTTTAGATTATATGTAATTGGAATGTTACACATTATCTTTTGAATGATCAACCTTCGCAAAATAAAATAAAACTCATCGCCAACCTGAACTCTGTTGTATATATCCCTACTGCTGCCCTCTCCTGGGTCTGGTGAGACTAAAGTGCTATTGCAATGTAAACACGAAATTTATCTCTCCCATTTGCTAACAGATTCCAGATTCAACAACCTAAGTCCCTTCATGAATTCTAAAATAATGGCGGTTGTGGGTATCAATTGTGGCCTTGAGTGTCTGATAAGTCTTGAGTTTCTGCTAATACGAATCAGCCACAACAATATTCCTCTAATACCAATCCAACCCCAGCGGTTGATAAACGATAAGAGGAACATCTCGTAGCGTTGGGCAACCGTCAAGCAAAAATCCCCAGATCTCTTAGTACCCGACGACATATTTCCATCGGCAGCACCATAATCCTAGCTTTTCGCACACCAAAACTTGCGCGTACAAAAAATCAGCAAATGAGTACATCTAGCAGCCAACAG
>QLPI01016949.1:0-10026 GCA_003314275.1 Chroogomphus rutilus | reverse complement strand
TGTTTCGGTCATGACGGAAACGGGAGCGTGAACGCGGTTTCTCGGTCGGACTTGTTGGGAACGGGAACTATGGAAAATAATCCTTCGTCCTTTCGGTCGGAAAGGTCTCGGAGCAGAGGCGGGTGGTTGTGGGGGTTAGTGTGGGTTGTTGGAAGCATGGGCTATAACAGAGGGCCTTGTTGTAGAAGGAAATACACTCTTGGGAAAAATCATAGAGGCTATGATGCTGATAGACAAAGACACTATGGCTGCTGAGACCACAGCTAGGTTGTCCCACCAAGTCACCAATGACACAGCTGCAGCAGTCCAAATAATACAAATAGCATCAATACAGTTGCCACTTCAGTGACCCAGATCAATGAGACCTCAACCACATACAGGAATGCCATGAAGGGAGCATCAATGACACAACAAGAGAAGGAAAGTAGCCTGGGGAAATGTCATATGCTACTGCTCTAAAAGGCAATGTACCTCTATCCCACCCAAACAATATGGCAAAAGCAAAAGCCAAAGGGTGGCAGATATTAGTTAACTGAGACCCACAAGGTGGACAGAATACACTCACCAACTTACTGAACAGGAGCTGGTTGCAAAAGCAAATGAGGCAGTAGAACAGCTAGATGAGGAATATGAACAATTTGGCATAACCTTTATTAGTGCCAAGAAGCTAGCCAACAGGGGGATAGTATTTGACCTAGATACAACAGATGCAGCAAAGTAGATCCAAATATACAAGAAAGCCTTCCTGGACAAGTTCAGTGCATGGCAGTGATCAAAGAAAGGACAGTGTCTGTACTGGTGGAATATGTACTACTCAGCCACTCATCTGATGCCCTCATAGAACTAAGGAACATTGAGCAAGATTCCAAAATCCCTCCTACCAATACCCTGATATCTACTTCTGGATAAAGCCCATACACAGGCAGATGGAAGGCCAAAGATCTATGCATATCATAGCTAAGTTCACATCCCCCCAGGCCACTAACTAAAGTATCAGAGATAGTGATTGGCACAGGTATTGGAAACTAGGGAATGGCATGGGTTGGGCCAACCTATATGGGTCACCGGGTTGGGTGTCCTTGGGTGTGAGTGTGGGTCAAGCCAAGAGCACCTGCAAACCATCCCAATCTGTGGTGTCACACATGCATGTATAACATGCATGCACTGCACGTGTACACAGATGACACAAACACACAGGACATGCATGTGCCACATGCACTGTATGCACTGTATGCACCATGTATGCCATATGTGCTGTACATGCCATACATGCCGTATGTGCCATATGCACCATCCATGCTGTATGTGCTGTACACTCCATACATGCCATATGTGCCGTATGCACCATGCATGCTGTACATGCCATATGAACATGCATCACATGCATACAGGTGCAGTGCATACCCAACACCTGTCGACCTGTGGGAAAAAACCCATGGGTTGATGGGTTCGGGTTTCCCATGGGTCAGATGCAGGTCACCTACATTTGACCTGTGGGTGACCCGTGCCATTCCCTATTGGAAACCCATGTGGGTAGTAGGTAAGGGAAGTGTGTGTACAGGTCAGGGTCAGGATTGGCCGACCCACCCAAACCCATACCTGCAAGGTAGGTTGAGGTGGGTTTCTCACCTTTTGTTACACAGTAGCAGTAGATCAGTATGCACTGCCATGTTGCATACCACAGCGGTGTATGGGTGTATACCACTGCATTGCACACTATAGCAGTGTATGGGTGCAAACTGCTGTGAGGGTGTATCTGTCAGAGGAACCCCCAATAATATGTCCCGACCAATACCATGCCACCCGAGGTCTATACTTGCCGACTGAGATTTGTTCAGCCCACTCCCGTCTGTCCCAAACAAGATACTCACCAAGCAGGTGTCACAGCTGGCAGCCATCATTAGCGGGCACCAACCGTGGCTATCAGCTGTGCCCTCATCAGTTGCTGGCTATATCGGGGCCCTGGCTCCTTCTTAATCAGTATGGAGAGTGATGCCCGATATGACATAGAGTGCCATGACAATGGCACTTATATACTTGTAGTTAGTGGACGAAGGGTTCCCTCGAGTTTTCTCTTTGGATCCCCCTTCACCAGGTAGGCTAGTTGCTATGTAATTAGGTGCTAAACTAAATCTTTGGATCCCCCTTTACCAGTGCGCTGCCTGAGGGTAGAACACCTGCTTAGGTTGCCCTTACAGTAGAAAACTCTCTCTCATGAGTACCGGCTGCCCCATTGTGCAACTCCAGATCAGATTCCTTTGGAAGCAACAACAATGGTGGCCCCTTCCTATTTACCCTATAAAAACACCCTACCCCTTATGGATTTACCTTTGGCCCAAGAATTGCTAGACTGACTAGTTGGCATAGAGCAGGAGTTGCTGAGAGAGAGGAGGGAAAAGTAAGATCTAGAGGTGAGGTTGAATGCACTGCAGGCAACCACCACAATCCTAGTAGCAGGCCTCCTGACCTGCACTCGGCAGCCTGCAAAACAGATGGTGGAGCCTGCCAAGCCCTCCAAGTTCAACAGCAATCACGCAAACGGAGGAGAATTCATGCAGTCCTGTACCCTCTACCTCGGCGTCTGTGCCACTGACTTCTCCAATGAGCAGTCCCAGATTCTCTGGGCAATTGTTATCGCCCGTGCTCCTAATAAACCCATACTAGTCCCCACAACCACCCGCACCTTTTCCAGGACTTTCCAACTGTTAAAAGTCTGGAACGATTGTTTTCCATAATTCCATTGCATCAACCTAAAGTTCTGCAATCCTGAACCTCCTGTGATTCCATGACCTAGGTTCCACTCCTTGATAAATAAAGTGCAAGATCATTGCGTACCTCATGCCCTTGTTCTCCCTTTTCTACTAGCCCCTTGTATTCCCTTCTCCCCCTTGTCTTTACTTGGCAATAGAAAGTACAAGGGTTAGCTAGATGTATATAAACCCCAGTCGACTGGACTATTTTCCAGTACAAATATTGACTTAATCTGCATCATAGTTTCCGATTCAGTTCCAGTAAACTTTCCAACTTTCCAAAATTAGGGACAGACGATTGAGGAGGGCGCAATACATAAGTTGAAGCCAAGTCCCTCTGACTTCAAACACTCGAACAACTAGTCATATTGACCTAATACCGAGACCAACCCTAAGTCTCTGGCACTTTCTGTCTTTCTGTCTTTCCATCTCTTATCCGAATCTGTGATCCCAAACCCTTTCATCCCTGGAGCCTTGACCCCCCTTATGGAAACCCTTTGGAAGCCTCTGGAAACCCCTCTGGAAGTATCTAGCTAAGCACCTGACACATGGACTTACAGTAACATTCAAGGTGCAAATGGAGGGAACACTCTCTGAGGCAAAGGGAGCCCTGATAAAAGCAAAGGAAGATATGGTAACTTATTATAACTACCAACACCAACTGACACCAAGGTTTGTACTGAGTGAAAAGGTATACCTTGATGCAAGCGACATCCAGACCAACCAACCATCAAAAAAACTGGCACACAGGCAACTTGGCCCCTACCTTGTCAAAGAACAAGTCGGGTCCCATGCGTACTGCCTCTGGCTCCTGAAGGGCTTAAGTCACCTCCACTGTGTCTTCCTGGTTGTCAAACTCACCCTGGAACCGACTGACCCCATTCCAGACAGATGTGAATCCTCACTGCAACCAATCTTACATGGTAATGAGGAATACTTTGAGATTGAGAAAGTGCTTGTAAGGGCAACCCTCTGGACTTCTCCAGAGCTATCTCATGGAGAGGGCTAGGCAGGGGGAATCCAAAGTTTATTTATAGTCATTACCTAAATACATGTGAGCCTCTCACCTAGGCAGGGGGAATCCAAAGTTTATTTATAGTCATTACCTAAATACATGTGAGCCTCTCACCTAGGCAGGGGGAATCCAAAGAGGAAAGTCTAAGGATCCAGCTGCTGGTGAAACTGTCAGGGGAACTCCCGATCATGAATCCCGACCGGTACTGGCTTACCCGTATTCCACACCCACCAACCAAGATCTGTTTGGTCCACTCGTGGCAGTACCAAACGTACTGCATACCAAACGATCATTACTATTGGCAGGCACCCTTCAGAAGTATCAACTATAACCATTGGCCCTCCTTTTGTCGTTTGCTCCCAGTGTCGAGGCCCTGGCAGAACTTCCCGGTCGGTATGGAGGGTGATGCCTGGTAGAGTGTGGAGCGCCATAGCAATGGTGCTTATATTCAGTAGTCAGTGGGCGAAGGGTTCCCTAGCTTTTTCTCTTTGGATCCCCCTTCACCAGTGCACCACCCAAGGGTAGAATGCCTGCTTAGGTTGCCCTTACAGTAGAAAACTCTCTCCTTCGAGTACCGGCTGCCCCTTTGTATGACTCCTAATCGAATTCTTCGGGAGCAGTGACAGTGGCAGCCCCTCCTTACTCACTTATAAAAAAAACACCCTACCCTCCATGGATTTGCCATCGGCCCAGGAGTTATTGGACCGACTGGCCGGTATAGAACAGGAGTTACTGAGAGAGAAGAGAGAAGCAGGATCTGGAGACGAGGCTGAACGTACTACAGGCGACCACTACGAATTTAGTGGCTGGCCTCCAGACCCGCGTTTGGCAGCCTGTGAAACGAATGGTAGAGCCTGCCAAGCCCTCCGAGTTCAATGGTGACCGTTCGCACAGGCGAGCATTCATGCAGTCCTGCACCTTGTACCTCGGTGTCTGTGCCGCCGATTTCCCTGATGAGCAGTCCCAGCCCCTGCACGAGGCTACTGAGGCAGCAAACCAACTAGAGTCGTGCCAGTACCACCAAGGCAAGTGCTCGGTTGATGAGTATATCGACCAATTCGAAGACCTAGTCAGAAAGGCCAAATATACAGATGGATGGTCCATCGTCATGAAGTTCCGCAAGGCCTCGACCCCACGATCCAGAGTCACATCGCACTAATGCTAGATGGGAGACCAAAGGATGATGACATCTCGGCGTGGTACACCACAGCACGAGTGGTAGCTCTCACACATGCAGCAAACAAAGCCTTCCAGGGCCTCGATTTCCATCACTACACACCTCCATGCAACAGCCTAGCTGAAAGCTTGTCAAACCCTCGACCAGGCAAGCTGTGCCCGTACCCCCTAGAACATTGTCGGCCCTCACCCCCCCAATGCCACCTCCCGGGCCCATGCCAATGGACGTTGATGCAACCAGGCGGCAGTATCCTCTGCCACTCACGTGCCGACTATGCGGCAAGGCCGGTCACTTCGCCCGAGACTGCCCTCAGGCATATGATGTGCGTTTCATGATGGCAGAAGAGCATGACGAGATGCTAGAGAACTGGATGGTCTCTGTGGACCTTCAAGATACCGATGAGGCTAGGGAGGTTGAAGATGTGGATTCAGGGGATTTTTCCCAAGGCAGCGAGTGAAGGATGTGCCCTTGCTGCCCTTGTTTAATTGCTTTGCTGCTCTGTCTATAGACTCTGATACGGAGAATATAACTCTGTGTTCAGATGATGATGCCTCAGCCATAAGCGATACAGACACTCTCGAGCCGACTCCACCAAAACAACTACTCCCCCTCCCTAGGTTAAAACATTGGGAACGCAGTCTCCCGAAACAATACGTAGTGGCTTCTACCCCCTCACCAAATTCGTTGAACCTCAAAGTAGAGATACAGACTACCGACACTGCCGAGGTTAAGGGGGTAACTGCCCTACTAGACAGCAGGGCCACAGGACTGTTCATAGACTGAAAGTTTGCGGTTGCTGAGAGATTGACCTTGTGCCCGTTGACCCGACCCACACCAGTGTACAATGTCGATGGTACCCCAAATGAGAGAGGAGCAATCCGACATGTTGTCAATGTGATATTATGCTATCAAGACCACTCGGAATGGGCCATGTTTGCCATGACTAATCTGGGGAAGCACAAGATGATCCTTGGCTATCCATGGCTCTGCAATCATAACCCCGAAGTCAACTGGCATATGCAAGAGGTCATGCTAAGCCAGTGCTCTGCCCAATACCATACCTGCCGGGTTAAGTTACAGAAAGAACGTCGAGAGGAAATGGCGGTTCGGGCTCTCTGGACTGGCCCCTTGCCAGGCATGACGACTGATGAGATGGAAGACTGCAAAAGTATTGACAACAGCATGCCCTTCCTCAAACTAGGTGATCGCCTTTTCGCAACCATAGCCCCCCCAAACATTCCAATTGCCACTATTGCAGCCACCACAACCGCACAGCAACTGGCCAAACAGGCGCTCTGGAGCACTCCCCCCAAAGAGAAAGGGACGATTTCACCCTATCTCCAAGACTTTAATGACCTCTTTGAGAAGGAGTCCTTCGATTCTCTCCCCGAGCAGAGGATGTGGGACCACGCTATTGAACTGGAACCCGGAGCAAAACCCTCGGCTTGCAAAGTGTACCCCCTCTCTCTGAGCGAACAGTGGAAACTGGATGAGTTCTTATGAGAGAACCTCCGTACAGGGCATATCCGCCCCTCGAAATCCCCCATGGGAAGCCCCGTGTTCTTTATCAAGAAAAAGGACGGCTCCCTCCGGTTGGTCCAGGACTATTGGGTACTCAATGCGATGACAGTGAAGAACCGGTATCCCCTTCCCATCATCTTGGAGCTCATTGTGCAACTTCGGGGGGCCAAGTACTTCACCAAGCTAGATGTGCAATGGGGTTCAACAATGTGCGGATCAAGGAAGGAGACGAGTGGAAGGTGGCGTTCCGTACGAACTGAGAACTGTTTGAGCCCCTTGTCATGTTCTTTGGCCTCACTAACCGTCCTGCGACACTCCAGACCATGATGAACGACATCTTTCAGGACCTCATGATGGAGGGACATGTGTGTGTGTACCTGGATGACATCCTTATCTTCACTGAGACTCTTGAAGAGCATCAATGGGTCGTCTGGGAGGTCCTTGAACGACTAAGGGCCCACAAACTCTACCTTTGGCCGGAGAAGTGCGAGTTTGAAAGGACAAGGATCGAGTACTTGGGCCTCATTATATCTCATGGCAAGGTAGAGATGGACCCCGTCAAGGTAGAAGGGGTCATAGGTTGGCCAACTCCGTCAAACCGAAAAAAGGTACAAGCCTTCCTTGGCTTTGCCAACTTCTATCGGAGGTTCATCAAGAAGTTCTCGCACCATGCCAGGCCATTGTTCGAACTTGTGAAGAAGGATGTGAAGTGGAAGTGGAAAGAAGAGGAATGGACAGCCTTCGAAGGGCTCAAGATGAAGTTCACGATGGCACCCATCCTCGGGTTTGCCGATGATACCCACCCTTACCAAGTGGAAGCAGACAGCTCTGACATAGCCACAGGGGTGGTCCTTTTGCAGCAGTCGCATGAGGATGGCAAGTGGCACCCGATTGCCTTTTACTCGAAAAGCCTCTCCCCAGTGGAGAGGAACTATGAGATCCATGATAAGGAGATGCTTGCTATCATCCAAGCCTTAGAGGAGTGGAGACACTTCTTAGAGGGCACTGAATACTGTGTCAGAATCTGGACTGACCACAAGAATCTAGAGTACTTCCGATCCTCGAAGAAGTTGAACCGGCGACAAGCCCGTTGGTCCCTCTATCTCTCGCATTTCAACTTCAACCTGTGGCACAGACCGGGGGTAACGATGGGGAAGTCCGACATGCTTTCACGTCGGTCAGACCATGGGTTAGGTGCAGGCGACAATAGCAACGTAGTCCTGCTCCAACCGGAGCTGTTTGCGATATGGGCCCTAGAAGGAGTGGTGCTGGAGGGAGAAGAGCAGGGGATTGCCTGAGAACTGAAGAGGGCGCTAACTAAAGGGACACTAGAGGACGAAGTGATGGAGGTGGTCAGGAAACTGCGGGAAGCAGGAGGGAGGTCATTGGTCTTGGCTGAATGGGCGGAAGCCGATGGACTGTTGACTTTCCAAGGCATGGTGGGATGCCATAAGTGTAGACTTCGTAGTGGAGCTCCCCAACATGCACGGGTACGACGCCGTGATGAACATAGTAGACTCGGTATCAAAACGGGCACACTTCATACCAACCCACACAACAGTAATGGTAGCCAGAGCAGCGCGACTCTTCCTACACCACGTGTGGAAGCTGCACGGGTTGCCGAGGGTGGTGGTGTCCGACCGAGGGGTCCAATTTGTCTGTGAATTCATGTGGGAGCTGTACCGCTTACTAGGCATTCGCTTGGCAGCCTCTACGGCCTACCACCCACAGATGGATGGTCAGACTGAATGGGTGAACCAAGAACTGGAACAATACCTCCGCCTCTTTGTCAATGAGAGGCAAGATGACTGGGACGATCTCCTACCCCTAGTTGAGTTCCATTACAATAACCACATTCATGCCTCGACCCATGAGTCCCCCTTCTTGCTGGACATAGGCAAACACCCCCGGATGGGGTTTGAACTGCACCAACACCCATCCCACCTTGAGTCTGTGAACAAGTTCAAGGAGCAGATGGAGGGAGCACTTTCGGAAGCAAAGGCGGCCCTGGTAAAGGCAAAGGATGACATGGCGACTTATTATAACTGTAGGTGCCAGCCGACACCAACATTTGTTCCAGGCGACAAGGTATACCTCGACACTAGCGATATTCGCACAAATCAGCCATCTAAGAAACTAGCACACAGACGACTCGGCCCCTACCTCGTAGAGGAACAAGTGGGGTCTCATGCATACCGACTTCGACTCCTGAAGGCCTTGAGCCATCTTCACCCAGTCTTCCCGGTTGTCAAACTCACCCCGGCTCTGGCGGATCCCATCCTGGGTAGGCGACAGCCCCTTCCACTGCAGCCGATCCTCATCGATGAAGAGGAACACTTCGAGGTTGAACAAGTGCTCGAAAGCCGAATGAGAGCAAATCGGCTGCAATTCCTCATCAAATGGAAGGGTTATGGCTATGAAGAGAATTCATGGGAGAATGAAGACAATGTCCAGGCCCCTGACCTTGTCGCCGACTTCTACCATCTGCACCTGGGTGCCCCATGCTGAATCCGCACCTTGGACACGTCTGCCTTCAGATCCCACATGCCGGTCCTACCTGTGGGGATCAATGCATCGGGGATGCTGCATTCTAGAGGGGGGGTGATGTCAGGGGAACTCCCGATCATGAATCCCAACTGGTACCGGCTCACCCATATTCCACACCCACTGACCGAAATCCATTTGGTCCACTCGCGGCAGTACCGAATGTACCGTACACCGAACGATCATCACTATTGGTGGGCACCCTTCAGAAGTATCAACTATAACCATTGGCCCTCCTTTCATCGTTTGCTCCTGGTGTCGAGGCCCTGGCAGAACTTCCCGGTCAGTACGGAGGGTGATGCCCGGTAGAGCGCGGAGTGCCATAGCGATGGTGCTTATATACAGTAGTCAGTGGGTGAAGGGTTCCCTAGATTTTTCTCTTTGGATCCCCCTTCGCCAGGTAGGCTAGTCACCATGTATTAGGTAAAATACTAAATCTTTGGATCCCCCTTCACCAGTGCACTGCCTGAGGGTAGAACACCTGCTTAGGTTGCCCTTACAGCCATGTTTGATGTGCCAGGCATTCACCTGCCATGTTGGTATGTCCGATTGCCATCTGCTTGTCATGGTGATACATCCCTCCATGGTAGTGCCATCCAGGTTGCTGCCTGCAGTGCCTATCCACCTGTTTGTGGTGTCCACCCATCTGTGGTGAACTCCCATCTGTATATGGTGGCACTTCATCTAATTGTGGCAGATCACCCATCTGGGGTGGTGTATGGTTGGTGCAAGTCATTTGGTCAGCATGAGAGGTAATGCCAGTAGTGTCAGGAGATGGCCCATCTATTTTCTTGAGCCAAACACCAGTCACCCAACCAGCAGACTGATACGGTCTGCTGAAGTCTTGGCACAATGGGATGGCAGTGATAGACAAGAGAGACACCCATGGAGGGGAGGACCGAGGAATAGGAGTTGGGAGAACTTGACAGACTTGCCCCCATTGGCCAACGACTAACTGACCTTCCCATCATGTGCTGAGCTGAGATACCGAGGCCTTAGGCCAGGCTCCTGGGGTCAGG
>QLPI01016925.1:0-17701 GCA_003314275.1 Chroogomphus rutilus | reverse complement strand
GTAAGGGCATATAATGCGCATATACAGAGTGAATGAACAGAAATGGATGGGGACAGATGGATAAGACCTTGGCCGAATGTGCCAAATGACAACACTGACCGAGAGGTCCCTGCCGAAAAACTTGCCAGCCGTTCTGGTATACAAGCATGCACAAGGCAGTTGCATTGACTAGGGCTATTGGCGAAGCTTCCAGCGACGGAACAGGATCCTGGGTGAGGCTTTTGGAGCAGTGGCAAGTGCTGACTGGACCTAGGCCATCGGATGCACCTAAAAACACTGGTGGCTTGACGGAACGTAATACTGCCCAATACCCTGTTAATCAACGGATTATAGTGGGTGAGCGAGTTGTGACCGAATATTGCCGACAGATGGATCTAGTACATGACAGACGGATGGTGGACAGAGATTGTCCCAGATGGTGGACAGAGATTGTCCCGGATGGAAAATTGAATAGAATGCCGAGGATGGGGCATTGCCGCCAGGTTGGCATGAAAAACTGAAAATATTGAGGAACCCGGTCTCAACTGATTCAGATGGCAGAAGGAATTAAACTGAACAGAATAGAAGGACGTAGCAGTATTGATCTACTTGCTGCTGTGATTTCATAAGGGCATAACCATAGGGAGTATGGCATGGGAAGTAGTGTTGTTCTGGAAATACTGTCAAGCACCGTACATACTGACAGGCCTCGGGAGAGCCGAAGGGGTTGAACGGGTAAAGGCCAAGTCCTGCAGGCTAGAAGTAGTGGCATGGCTTCAACGTACTCATGCGTTACGCCCTACTTCCCATGCGTGCCACTGATTTGGGACAGAGGGATACCTGGGAGAGTGCCGAGAATGTCGGCCCAGGTAAAGGACTTGGGACAGGAGAAGGGAGGACAAGAAGGCGTAAACCTAGTTGATTTCCAGAACGAAGAACCATCTACATACATTGGCTACTTATATAGGCTAATAAGTGAGATGTGGAACAGAGTGGCACAAGGAATGGAGAACAATAAGGTATGAAGAATCATGTGGAGGTATTGTCCACAATGATCAAGAATAGAACAAGGAATGTGGACAATAATAGAACAATAAAGTATGGCTGAGGACAAAAGAGTGAGTGAGAATAGAACAATGAGAATGGCAGAACATAAAACAATAGGGAGTGGCTGAACATAAAACAATAGTGCCACTGCCAAGTGACAACAAAGAGTGAATGCCCTGAAGGTAAGCAGGCAAGGGGAAGGACAGGGAATAACAGAATGACAAAGATAGAGGGGATGGGATGAGGAAAGTGAACCAAATGATGAACCGAATGTACCAGACCGAGACCATGTACTGGCGAGGGATGCCTTGTCACTGGTGTGTGGGACTAAAGGCAAGGGTTGTTCGGTCGGTACTACCGAGTGAACCAGAGCTTGGTATCCGGGGCTTGACAGTGACCCAGGCCCAACCCGGGGCATCAACTCCGACATGAACACGACTTACATGTACGTGTATGCGCCGACACGAATGTGATGCCCCGAACATGACAAATGCGCCGTACGCACATGTGACACCACAAATGCGACGTACATGACATACGCAATGCCTGTATGTGTATGCGCCATGACAAACACGACATATGCAACGCCCATACGCGCACACGCCGCCACGTATGCGACATATGCGCACATGCCATGATGAATGCACTGTGACGAACGCGCTGTGACGAACGCGCTGTGATGAACACGATGTACGCAACACCCGTGCGCGTATGTGCTGCCACGTACGCGACATATTGTGTGCGGGTGCAGTGTGCACCCGAGACCTGTCAACCCATGGGAAAAAACCCATGGGTTGACGGGTTCGGGTTTCCCATGGGTCGGGTGCGGGTCACCCACATTTGACCCGTGGGTGACCCGTGCCATTCCCTAAGGAGCATTCACATATGATTGTCACATACTCATGCATCCCCCAAAGCTGCCTCCCTGGGTCGGTGCTTAGTCAAACTCAATAGCTTCATATCACATGGCAGGCTGCATATACTTAAAGAAAATAAAAACAAAAACAGAATAAATAAGAATAAAATAAATACAATATATCTGTTAGGTATTGGAAATGCCAATAGTGCTGATGGGAATTGGCAAAGTCCTGCAGACCGATCGAGGTGGCTAGGCTTCAATGTACTCATGCATTGTGCCCTGCTTTCCCATGCTTGCCACTAATTTGGACAGAAGAAAGACCCAGGAGGGTGCCGAGAGTGTTGGCCCAAGTAAGGGACTTCAGACAGGAGAGGGGAAGACAAGAAGATATAAACCAAGTTGATATTCAGAGTGAAGAACTATCTACATACATTTGCTGCTTATATAGGTTAAGAAGCGAGATGTGGAACAGGGTGGCATAAGGAATGGAGAACAATAAGGTATGAAGAATCATGTGGAGGTATTGTCCACAATGATCAAGAATAGAATAAGGAATGTAAATGAGAATAGAATAATGAGTTATGGTCGAGAATAGAATAATGGCAGAGTGGGTGAGAATAGAACAATGGAAAATCAGTTGAACATAATACAATAGGTCTGTGACTGAATAATAAATGATTAATAAATGTCCTGAAGGGAAACAGGTAAGGAAAAGGATGGAGAATCAATGATAATTAAAGAATAGAGGGGATGGGGTAGGAATAGGGAATGGCATAGGTCACCCATGGGTCAAATATAGGTGACTGTCAAGTCCACATACCGAGACCCGTCCGCCTGCAGTGCCGACCGAGCAATCATCCTATATCCACAACCAAGTGCCCGCCTTACATGCATAACACTTGGTGTGCCGGTCCCGGCTCGGCACATCTGCCATCCACACCCCTCAGTCCGTTTCACCTCGGGACTTCCTGTCCTTGTACTATCCTCGGTTACAAGCCTTGTCTTATAAGTCTGGCACCTCCTATTGTCCTATCTTTGGACACATTCTATTATCCTGTCTTTTATTGTTTTATCCCCGCATTGCATTCCTTATCCTAATTTTATTTGTTGTGGACAATAACCACATGCTTTGCATACCTTGTTGTCCCACATTCCTTATTCCACATGTCGCTTCTTAAACCTATATAAGTAGGACATGCATGTACATATTTCCTCATTCTGGGTATCGACTAGGCTTAGGCCCTTCTACCTTCTTCTCTTCTGTTAAGTCCTCGACTCGGGCCGGCATCCTCAGCATCCCCCCGAGTACCTGTCTGTTGAAAATACAGTGGCACACACGGCAAGTAGGGTGCAACGCACGAGTACGTTGAAGCCAACGCCACTACTCTTGGCCTGCAGGACTTGGCCATAGTCCGCCCGACCTTTCGACAACACCCCTCGGCAGTACCGAAGTCCATCAGTACCCGACACTTGACAGTGACCTGCACCCAACCCATGGGAAACCCAAACCCATCAACCCATGGGTTTTTTCCCATGGGTCAACAGGTGTCAGGTGTGTGCTGTATCTGCATGCATGTGGCATGTGCATGTTAAACATGTGCACATACAGCATGTATGGCACATTCAACTCATATGGTGCATATGGCATGTGGGGTGCATACATGTCATCTGTGTGTGCATTTGGCACATGCATGTCATCCATGTGCATGTGCGGGACATGTATGTCATCCATGTGCATGTGCGGGACATGCATATCATCCATGTGCATGTGCGGGACATGCATGTCATCCATGTGCATGTGCAAGACATGCATGTCATCCATGTGCATGTGCAAGACATGCATGTCATCCATGTGCATGTGCAGGACATGCATGTCATCCATGTGCATGTGCAGGACATGCATGTCATCCATGTGCATGTGCGGGACATGCATGTCATCCATGTGCATGTGCAGGACATGCATGTCATCCATGTGCATGTGCAGGACATGCATGTCATCCATGTGCATGTGCAGGACATGCATGTCATCCATGTGCATGTGTGGGACATGCATGTTATCCATGTGCATGTGTGGGACATGCATGTCATCCACGTGCATGTGCAGGACATGCATGTCATATGTGCATGCAGTATGGCATATAGGGTGTGTGCATGTCATATGTGTGCACATGTGGTGCCTACAACACGTGTAGCACATGCATGTGTGGCACATGCATGTTGTCCATGTGCACATGTGGGACATGCATGTTATACATGTGTGCGGCATGTGCATGTATGGCGCATATGATGTATGTGGTGCATGCATTTCCTATGTATTCATGTCAGCCATGTGTGTGTGTGGTGCATGCATGTCATACGTGCATATGTAACACCATGGGTTGGGCCAGGTTACAGGTGCTCTCGGCTTGACCCGCACCTGCACCCAAGGACACCCGACCTGGTGACCTATGTGGGTTAGCTCAACCCATGCCATTCCCTAGGTAGGGAGAGTGAACCAAATGATGTGCCGAGTATACCAAGCTGAGACCACATATGTACTAGTGAAGAATGACTTGTCACTAGTATGTGGGTTTAATTGGTAAGGGTCGGTTGGTCAGTATTGCCGAGTAAACCGGAGCTCAGTATCGTGGACTTGACAAGATCTACAACCTTCCTCCACCATCATCTGGGATATTCACCTACATATCTTGTATGGACTGGGTTCAATTTTTCTGCTTTCTTTTGTTTTATTATTAACAAAGATAGAGTGGCACTGGTTCTGTGAAAGGTCGACCATCTTTTGTTCTACTTATTTTGTTTCTTTCTTCCTTTTTCTCAGTCTTCTATTATTTCATCTTTCTTATAAGAACAGCTCTCTCATATAGTACTACTTCAGACCTGTCAAGCTTTGGTAAAGCCGAAGATGTGGGTGGGGAGTGGCCAAGTCCTGCAGGCTGAAAGTAGTGGCTTTGGCTTCAACGTACTCATGTGTTGCACCCTACTTTCTGTGCGTGCCACCAATTTGGAACAGAGGAGATATTTGGAGAGTGCCCAAAGTGCTGGTCCGAGTAGAGGACTTTGCAGAGGGAAGAGAAGGTAAGGGGCCTAAGCCTAGTTGATACCCAGAATGAGGAAGTATGTACATGCATGTCCTAGTTATATAGGTTTAAGAAGTGACATGTGGAACAAGGAATGTGGGACAATAAGGTATGCAGAGCATGTGGGGGTATTGTCCACAACAAGTAAATTTAGAATGAAGGAATGTAGACAGGGATAGGACAATGGAAGTAGAATAATAGGAATGTGGCCAAGGATAAGACAATAGGGAGTGCCCAACTATAAAACAATAGGGTTGTGGCCAAGGATAAAACAAGGACAGGATTTCCCGAGGTAAGGTGGGTTGAGGAATAAGGAGTGGGTGTGGTAGGATTAATGGATGGTGAATGGTATAGAGTGGATGAGGGATAGGGACAAGGAATGTGGATAGTGGATGTGCCGAGCTGAGACTAGAATACCAAGTGACTTGCATGTGGCATGGGCACTTGTACATGGACATAGTCTGACTGCTCAGTTGGCACTGCCGAATTATCGGAGACTCAGTGCATGTACTTGACAAGACCTCAAGAAGAAGTCTGAAGTGAGTACTTTCCTTTTTTATGTTTGAGATTTCATTTAGACTTACTATAATCTCTAATTATCTCTGTGTTTAGGTAGCTACTGTAGATATATGTATATAAGACCTTGAGATGAAGTCTGAATTATCTCTGTGTTTAGATCTTTTACAGGTTATAGGCCCTAGCCTTAACTAAACAAGTAAGAGAAACTCACCTCAAACTTGACACCAAAACTTGAACTCTTCGTAAAGATGCCTGATTTCTTCAAGGTACTCTGGTACTATATGATGAAACTGAATGGTTGGATGAAAATGGTTCCAACTGGAATTTTTGGAAAACATGTATGGTTCCTTACCTGAAGGGGGAAAAACTATGCCCACATGTGTCTAGAACTAATGCCAAGCCCAAGAATACAGATACTGATAAGCTAGCTAAATGAGAGGAAATGGATGCTCAAGCCCTTTCAACAATCCTATTGAATATCATCCCAAATGTACAGGAAGGACTAGATTGTGATTCATCAAAAGAGGCTTGGGATAGCCTGTTGCAAAAATATGCACAAGCTGACCCTATTGCTCAAAACCTTTCCAAAAACAGGCTCTTCTCAAAGAAATTTCTAGAAGGAGGAGCAGAATCTTTACCTATGTACCTAGCAGAGCTTCAACAGTTGAGGGAGCACTGTGGAGGACTAGCAATACACATACCAGATTTCTGATTTGCAGGTATTATTAGCTTATTGATGCCTTCTCCCTCATGGGATCTAGTTCTAGGCTCTCTGGTTGGAACCTTAGACCCTACAGCAATTATATCTCGACTACAAACTGAGTAGAGTAAGAGACAGAGATATGGCCAAACCAATAAAGAATCCAATGTAGTATTCCAAGCTAGTGGGTGGTCATCAGTAAAGTGCAACAATAGTAGAAAAAGTGGGCATACCAAACCCAAGTGTTAGACAAGAGAGGTGGCCAAGAAAGACAGTTCCCAGACTGGTACAAAGGAAAAAGGAATCAGAAGATATTTTATACAGTCAAAACAGTCTCTGACACACCAATTGTATGGGCATATGGTCAAAGTAGAAAACCTGATGCTTGGATCATTGACTCTGCAGCTACTGTTCATATCAGTCCTAACAAAGATGACTTCACAATTTACCAGAATTATGACACCACCTGAGTAATCAATGCATTTGGGAAGAATGAAGTTCAAGCTATAGGTGAAGGTGATATCATGGCCGATGTCAAATATTAAGGAACAATAACTAGGATACAACTTACTCAAGTCATGCATGTGCCAAGCACTGATAGCATAATCCTTTCCTTAAAGGTTCTAGACACAAGGGTTTGAAAGTCACATAGTTGGCAGATCAGTGTACATCATACAAGGGAAGGAAACTTATGCAAAAGCCCTACTCAGTAGAGAGTTATATGAGCTCACCATGAAAATCATGCTTCCTGGGAATAGAGTCATGGCAGCAGTAAAAAGAGAAAGTGATGCCACTAACTTGTACACTTGGCATCAAAGGTTGGGCCACCTAGGTGATACTATTCTCAAACAGATGGTCCAGAGAAAAACCATTAAAGGATTGGATGTCACAAACAGTGAGTTATATGGAATCTGTGAAGACTGCATATATGGGAAGATAGACGAGAAACTATTCATGAGCAAGGAAGAATGGGACACTCACTTATTTAGGACCATCTATGCTGACCTTGTTGGCCCTATGACATCCAAAGCTTGATGGATACATGGTTGGTTCTCTCTGATAATCAGTGACAACCACTCCAGTTTTGGTTTTGCATTCAATCTGAAGAACAAAAGTGATGCAGCAAAAGTAATGATTGACTTAGATAAGTCTATTGAAGCAAAGTTGCAGAAATGTATTCCTACCTTCAAAACTGACAGTGGAGGGGAGTTCTTAAATGATACACTGACATCCCACTGCTAGGATAGAGGGATCTTCTTGGTCACATCCATTCCTCATACACCAGAATTGAATGTGAGAGCAGAAAGAAGAAACCAAGTAATCATTGAAGGCACAAGGATGATGTTAAAAGACTCACAGCTTGGGAATGATTTCTGGGGATAAGTGATCTCTAGTCAAGTCTATATCCAGAATAAATGCCCAATTAGTATACTACCTGGCAACATTACCCCATTTGAAAAGGTCTTTGGAGAGGCACCTTCAGCTCTGGAAACCTCTGTCCAAAGTAGGGATATGATGAGATCTGGAGGGTACAGCACATAAGCTGAAGCCAAGCCCTACTCCAAACCTCATGAAGTTACAACCTTGGTGAGATATAACTTAAGAACCTTGCTGCTTGTGTTCTTAACAGAGTCAATACAACTCTTGGAGTGCTTAGGGGCTGATAAGTTGCTGACTAATTTTTTGAGTCAGCCACCTTAGATGGGTTCTCGGCTTTAATCTCTGAGGTGTTAGTTACCTTGGGAGTTATAGTGGGGGTCATAGTTGTAGTAGTTGAATGGGCCCTGGTAGACTTAGGGCAGTTGGCAACTTTGTGGTTATTGGCACTGCAAGGGAGGCACAGGTTGTTATTGATGTGTTGGCAGGGAAGGTATAGAGACTCTTAACTGTCACACACAGAGAGCAACAAGGGCCTTTGGGGCTTGTCAATATGGATGCTAAAGACAAGACCCAAAGATGTGCAAAAGTGCATCATTATAGGTGCTTATTTTAAGTGCCAGAGAATGCAAATGCAAAAGTGAAAAGTGCAAAAGAGAAACACAAAAGTGCAAGAACAAAACACAAATGCAGGGGAATAAAATCATACCCTAACATGATGTGCCTCTGGCATTCCTTCAGGAGGAGCTTGCCATCCTTGCCAAGCTTGTTGGCATAGTTGGTCTGATTTGGCTGAGGATTTTTTTTTATCCTTGCCCTTCGATTGGTTCACATTGTCCTTGCTGCTATTGTTGTTATTGTTGCCTTGCTGGCATTTGTCCATATTGGACTTGTTGACATGTTGATGTGATGACATAGAGTTTGGAGCCTTGTACCACGTTCAACTGTTCTAGCTGGATGAAAAATTCTTGGTTGCTGAGCTGTGTTCCTACAAAAAAGGAATGAAAATAATGAAATCTAATGAAGAAAGACAATATTTGTTGCCAAAGGATACTCACAAGTGGAGGATGTAGATTACACAGATACCTTTGCCCCTGTTGCTTGACTTGAATCTGTGCAAGCCATCCTAGGACTTGCAGCATCCCTGGACTGGGAAATTCATCAATTTGATGTAAAAACCATGTTTCTACATGGGGATCTCACCAAGGAAATTTTCATGGAACAACTGGATGGATGTAAGGAGGAAGGAAAATAGGATTGGGTATGCAAACAGCACAAATCCTTATATGGCCTATGAAAAGCAGGACAATGTTGATACAACTGTCTCTATGCCAAAATGTATTGTGTGGGATTTACACAAGTTGAAGTTTATCACAGTATCTTTTGTTTTGGAACTGTAAAAGAGGTAACCTGAGAACTGTAACAAAACTTTGGTGTGAAGAAAGCCTAATCAAGTTCTCTGACAAGATGACAGCAAGTTAATGCCTGTCCAGTTGATGTCCAAAAAGAATTGTTTAGAGGGGGCCTTGGCAGGTACCTTGTCAATTACATGTAGGAATAATGGTTTATATGTGTGAACTATTATTCTACCCTTGCCTAGGATTATTTCCACGGATTTTCTACAAAATCTGATTTAGTTCTTTTATGATATTTTTACATACCTTTTATATTTTAACTGAGAAACCTTCCACTTTGGTAGAAGGGTTTGAGATTTACTTTTCAGAATAAACCTCTGTCAACAAGTCTTCAGACTTGTTGATTTGGCACTGGTCTTCAGACTAATGTACCTAAGAGTGCTTGCTACACTAGATAATCAGGCAGATTATGGGTGATAGTAAGATTGATTGTTAAGTTACTTTTACGCTACAGAACTAGTCTCTCTATATACTAATTCTAAGCTGATTATGTAACTCCCTAATAAGGCAAGACCTTCTGGAAATTAGTGGAAAGTTACAGAAAGGCATGGAAGGTCCTGGAATCCCCTGGAAGTCACAGTGTCACCCTTGTAGTTACTGATAATGAAAGAAAAGAAAAGTTCCCACAGCTGATAGTCTTGTGACTGGTCAAGTTACAAAATATTAATAATATTATATAAGCCATGTTTTTGGGCTGACCTTTATGTAATAGCCTTTATATAAGCCCAGGAATTTGTTGTACAATATGGACTTAGAACTTGACCCAGGAATTTGGTGCTTCTATGTATCAAGTAATTAGCACTCAATTATGGTTCCTTGTAAGTCCAAATGGAGGTAGGCAAAAAATACATGTTTTTGAGGGTTTTTCCTTGGACTTGAGGGTTTGTTATTTAAGAGTTAATTACCATAAGTAATTCACTCTTAAATGGCCAGCCAAAAGTTATTATATTTTTTTGATAGCCAATTCAAGACTGATTTGATGGGTGATTTTTTGAATAAGAGAGGTTTGGATTCTAGTATGCTGATCCAGTTCAGTGGTCCTCTAAAACTTAAAGGAGAATTCCTTATTCCCCAACATCTTTGTTAAGTAGGGCACTAAAGGAAACCTTATGGTGACAGTATATGTCAATGATATGGCTGCTGCAGCCTCAAATTCATCCACACTTAACCTGATGATTGTGGACCTACATAATATAAGTGATGTTGTTGATCTGGGGCCAATAAAATGGTTCTTAGGCATGAACATCACAAGAAATTGGCTAGCTAAGACAATCTCACTATCCCAAACAGGATATATCAAAACAATACTACACTGCTTTGGTATGGAAAACTCTTTTGATGTCTGTACACCATTAGACCCAAATGTCATCCTTACAAAAGGAATGTTGCCATCATCTGATGAAGACAGAGAATGTATGAAAAACATCCCCTACCTAGCTGGCAT
Source organism: Chroogomphus rutilus (assembly GCA_003314275.1). Classification (NCBI taxonomy): domain Eukaryota; kingdom Fungi; phylum Basidiomycota; class Agaricomycetes; order Boletales; family Gomphidiaceae; genus Chroogomphus; species Chroogomphus rutilus. Next base: position 7,284 of record QLPI01016925.1, on the reverse strand, counting down.
AGGTTCCCTCATGTATGTATGCATTGATGGCAACTCATCCCAAGATTACCTTTGCAACAAATAAGCTAACTCAGTTCAATGCTAATCCTGGTCTCCCCTACTGGACCACTTTACAATGTGTACTACACTATCTGAACATATGAAAAATTATCAATTGACTCTTGGTGGCACATCTAACCCAATCCTGATTGGATACACCGACTCTGACTATGCTTGACATCCAGATACATCTATACCTAGGGAATGGCATGGATTAGGCCAACCCACATGGGTCACCAGGTCAGGTGTCCTTGGGTGTGGGTGTGGCTCAAGCCGAGAGTACCCATAACCTGGCCCAACCCATAGTGTCACATGTGCATGTATGATATGCACATGCCGCATACTATCGGGCACCAGAAATGCCAACGATGTGTGGGCCGAGTACTAATGCAATAGTACTAACTTCACAATGCTGGTGGGGAATTGGCCAAGTCCTGTAGACTGATTGGGGTGGCTTGGCTTCAATGTACTCATGCGTTGTGCCCTACTTTCTATGCATGCCACTAATTTCAGAGAGATGGAGAACTTGGGAGAATGCCGAGAGTGTTGGCCCAAGTAGAAGACTTCAGACAGGAGGGAGAAAGGGAAGAAGGCATAAGCCAAGTCATTATTCAGAATGAGGAACTATCTACATCCATGTTCTACTTATATAGGTTAAGAAGTGAGATGTGGAATCAGGGTGGCATAAGACATGGAGAAAAGAATAAGGTATAGAGAGCATGTGGGAGTATTGTCCACAATGCTCAAGAATAGAACAATGAAATGTAAACAAGAATAGAACAATGAAATATGGCCGAGTATAGGATAATAAAAACGTGACCAAAAATAGAACAATAGAAATGTGACTGAATATAAAACAATAAGGTCATGACTGAGAATATAACAATAGAAAATGTCCCGAGATAAAATGGGCCAAGAAATAAGGAATAAACGGGTTGGGAATAATGGATAACAAATAAAGGAAGAGTGGATGAGGAATAGAGTGGGAGGTGTGAATGATGAATGTACCAAGCTGAGACCGACATACTAAGTGACTTGTATATGGCTTGGTCACTTGTGCTAATGAGATTATGAGCAAATATGCAGTAGGATTGAAGATTTATTAGGCAGTCTAAATATTTTATCTCCTCAGTGTAGTCAACCACTAATGTATATTCGGAAAATATACCTAAATATTTTATCTTACAATGAAAATAAAGAAAATTAGTCGGGAGCCTCTGTATATTATACTATACAACTCACCTCCTCAGTGTAGTCAACCACTGAGGAGGGAGGCATGCGCGGGTTGTGTTTCACCCACAAATACCTTGCAACCGGCCCTTGACCCTATCGAAGGTTTGAGCCAGGTTGCCTGTCCCCATCCAGGGAGCCAGCCATGCCCGTCATACGTGGGCAGGCGCCCGTAAGTATCGTACAGATAGTAATACAATAGCTTCCTCAATTTTGAGGATAAAAATATAGGAAAATGTTCGAAAAATAAAGAATCGAAAAGCGCACAAGATGGTACCAAAATCGATAAGAAAATCAAATATATTGAGTTTGACCTCTCAGGGGTGAGATGCATTTATGCACCCTACATGCCCCCTCAAGCTCAATATATGCCGAGTTTTTCGGTGAGAATCTTCACTCTGGTCCTGGTAAACCCTTTGTGAGGATGTCTGCGAGCATTTCTTTGGTTGGGAGGTATTCGATTGAAATCTTCTTCCCCTCAATCGTATCTCGAATGAAATAGAGTCGTATATCGAAATGTTTGGTCCTTGAGGGTTGCTGATTACCGTAAGCTATGGTAATAGCTGGTTGGTTGTTAGCATATATTTTTATAGGATTTTTTATGGGTTGGAAAACTTCAGTTATGAAGTTCTTGAGCCATATGGCTTCTTTTGTGGCATGAGTCATTACAATAAATTCTGCTTTGGTAGATGAGAGTGCCACTATTGTCTGCTTCTGGCAGCTCCATGAGATGCTCCCGGAGTCAATCTGAAAGATATAGGCTGATATAGAGTGTCTGTGGTCTTGTGAGGCCCAGTCGGCATCTGAGTATCCTACTAGGCCATCTCGACTTTTCCCTAATATCAGCTTCCTTTCTTTTGTGCCCTTTAAATATTTAAATACTCTCTTTACTGCATTCCAGTGAGCAACCCCTGGGTTCTCTAGAAACTGCGATAGTAATGGAACAGCAAACGAAATATCTGGACGGGTAGCAACTGCTGCCCACATGAGTGAACCAATCGCCTGCCGGTAGGGAACTTTTTCCATGTCTTTCTTTTCAGCTTCAGTGGTCGGGCACTGTTCTTTAGACAGTTTATGAGTAGGGTCTAATGGAGTTGTATGCATTTTGGCATCTTGTAGGTTAAAATGGTCGAGAATTTTGTCAATATATGCTTCTTGGGAGAAGCTGATCGTTCCGGCTGATTTATCCCGCTCGATCTTCAGGTTAAGGAGCCAATGGATTTCTCCAAGGTCTTTCATCTTAAAGATAGCTTCGAGATCTTCTTTGATGCCCTGCAATATAGTATCATCTGTAGCTGTAATAGTGAGATCGTCTACTGCGGCTCCAATGATGGCATAGTCATTTGCCCTATGTCTATAGAATACTGCAGCATCTGAGGCTAATTTTGTAAATCCAATAGAGTAAAGGGCATTCGATAAACACTTATACCATTCTCTGCCCGATTGTTTGAGCCCGTATATACATTTCTTCAATAGTAATACATTTTCGTGTTGTTCCTCAAAATATCCAGGCGGCTTGCACATGTATATCGGTTCCTCAAGGGGTGCATTTAAATATGCAACATCCATGTCCATTTGGTGTATAGGCCAATTATTTCTAGCCGCTATCACGCATATAGTGCGTAAAGATGTCATGCGAACGTGTTAAGACTGCGTATCCAGTGCTTAGCTAGTATTCTAGAATTGTTTCCAAGGATTCCCAACATCCTTCAGAGTTTCGTGTTTCTGGAGTGTTCGGATTATGGAGGTCGGTTCGGGCGGAGGGACGGAAGGATGGAAGTGCGCGGGGTTTCAGACTGTTCGTGGTTTAGGTAGATCGACTAGTCGTTTGAGTGGTGCAAGGTCGCAGGGACTGGCTTCAACTTATGTGTTGTGCCCTCCTCGATCGTCTGTCCCTAATTTTGGAAAGTCGGAAAGTTATTGGAACTGAATCGGAACTATGACGCAGAACTAATTCGATATTTGTACTGGCGAATAGTCCAGTCGACTAGTGGCTTATATACATGTGTGTCCTTGTACTATCTAAAGACAAGGGGATGGGAAAAATACAAGGGTCTGAATGGGGGGTGAGAACAAGGGGCAAGGTACACATTGGTTTAAGGTTGTCTAGGTGCAGAACCTTGTTTTCCAAAGTTGTGGAAAGTGTTGGGGTCGGGCGCCGTGGTTTTCCGGTCGGGTTTGGAAAGTGTTTTGGAGAGTGGTCTGAGTCGGTTCATAACAGAACGACTGGTGCATATGTCTCGTCGTAATCGACTCCAAAAGTTTGTGTGAAGCCTTGAGCAACGAGTCTTGACTTTGCACGAACTACATCACCCTTCTGATTATGTTTCATAACATGGGTCCATTTGCTACCGACTATATTCACACCTGGAGGGGGTTTGGTAAGTTCCCAGGTGTCTTTGTTGATTTGCAATCGGATCTCAGGATCCATGGCTGTCTTCCATGTAGGATTATTAAGGGCTTCTTGTCAAGCGTCGGGTACTGACGGACTTCGGTACTGCCGAGGGGTGTTGTCGAAAGGTCAGGCAGACTATGGCCAAGTCCTGCAGGCCAAGAGTAGTGGCGTTGGCTTCAATGTACTCGTGCGTTGTGCCCTACTTGCCGTGTGTGCCACTGTATTTTCAACAGACAGGTACTCGGGGGGATGCTGAGGATGCCGGCCCGAGTCGAGGACTTAACAGAAGAGAAGAAGGTAGAAGGGCCTAAGCCTAGTCGATACCCAGAATGAGGAAGTATGTACATCCATGTCCTACTTATATAGGTTAAGAAGCGACATGTGGAATAAGGAATGTGGGACAACAAGATATGCAGAGCATGTGGTCATTGTCCACAATGAATAAAATTAGGATAAGGAATGCAAAGCGGGGATAGAACAATAAAAGACAGGATAATAGGATCGTGACTCAAGATGGGACAATAGGGAGTGGCCGAGTATAAAACAATGGGGTCGTGTCCGAGGATAATACAAGGACAGGAAGTCCTGAGGTAAAACGGACCGAGGAATGTGGATGGCAGATGTACCGAGCCGAGACCGACGTACCAAGTGTTATGCATGCTGCGTGGACACTTGTACATGGAGGTAGGATGGTTGTTCGGTCAGCACTGGCAAATAATCGGGACCTCGGTACGTGTACTTGACACTTCTTTAGTCGTTATAGGCAATTGCAAATCATTTGATAGATAAGCAAAATCATCTTCATCAGCATTTATAGGTTTGGAACTTATTGCTAGGTAGTCGCATATATCTCTCTTGCTCTTGTTCCTCTGAATATAATAATCAGAATCATGGGCAATATCGTTGAGTACATTATCCTCAATGTCTTTGCAGGCAAGGGTAGTTAGATTAGTATGTGCAGCTTCTCCAGCTTGAGATTTATCACCGGAGCTGGCTCTTGAAGCTCTTTCTTGTAATAAGTGAATTCTCTCACTTCTTCTGAGTGGAGGAGCTTCTTTAGGTCTGCTCACATCTGTTTGAATTGGTTGTATATTTTCTAAATCTCTTTCTGGCATGCGCTCGACTATTTCTTCAATGCAGCTCTCACCCGGCTATAGGTCACGTGTAGGGAACAGCACGGGTCACCCATGGGTCAAATGTGGGTGACCCGCACCCGACCCATGGGAAACCCGAACCCATCAACCCATGGGTTTTTTCCCATGGGTCGACGGGTGTCGGGTGTGTGCCGCACCCATACGCGTGCGGCGCGTACGACGCGTATGGCACATATGGCGGGTACAATGCGTATGGCACATGCAGCGCGTGCGGTGCATGTGGTGCATATGGTGCATATGGCAGGTACGACGTCTACGATGCATACGGCGGGTACGACGCGTACAGCGCTTTCGTCATGTTTGTGTCGGAGTTGATGCCCCGGGTTGGGCCTGGGTCATGGGTGCTTGTGGCTTGACCCACACCCACACCCAAGGACACCCGACCCAGTGACCCGTGCGGGTTGGCCTGACCCATGCATTTCCCTAGTCACGTGATGGTACCGGCACTTGGATAGGTGCCGGTGCAGGTGGTAATGGCTGATATTTGATAGCTTTCGGCTGTGTAATTAGGCGGTCATCAGTAGGTAATATAGGAGCAATTGAGGGCAATTTAGGTGCCTCAAATATAATATTGCGCTCCACAGATACCCACCGGCTATCCGGCCAATATATACAATGGCCGTCGCTTTGAGCAGAATGACCAATCCACTTAGCTTTCTTGGCCCTAGATTGTAGCTTATCGTCTTGTTTGATTTTAACATAGACGTCTGCCCCCCATTTGTGAGCATCTTGCAAATTCAGTTTTTGATGGTGAATCATTTCATAGGGTGTCTTGTCCGGTAGAGCTCATGTATGCATGTGATTTTTAAGGTAGTTAGCATGCTGAATAGCATATCCCCATAAGAACTTAGGGAGATTGGAATCTAGAAGCATCGCATGGGTCTTTTCGACCAATGTGCGGTTTAGGCGCTCGGCGACTCCATTCTGTTCTGGGGTGTCATGAACAGTATATTGGTGTCGAGTACCTTGCTTGTCTAGATAATTATTAAATTCAGCACTTGTGTATTCACCCCCTCGATCTGAGAAGAGTGTTTTGATGCACGCATTCCTCTGCCGAAGCATCATTGCCTCATACAACTTGTATTTGGCAAAGACTTGATCTTTGGTGCTCATAAGATATAGCACCGATTCCCTTGAGTGATCATCCATGAAGGAGACATAGTAGGACTTTTTATCGATTGTAATATGCCTTGCCGGTCCCCATATGTTGGAAAATACTTTATCACCAACTTTCTTCGAGCGCTCACTTGATTCTTTTGGGAGCAGTTTGCGTGTAATCTTAGCTTTAATACACGCATCACAGGTAAATTTGTCTCTAGCCTGTGATAGTTCTAGGCCATAAACCATTCCACGATCCATCAGGCGCTTAAGGGCCTTATATGATATATGCCCAAGCCTGCAATGCATCTCGATGGTGGTTAAGCATAGCTTGGTGGAATGTTGTATTGACTGGTTGTCCAATCGATATAGACCATGCAATTTAGGTGCCTGTAATAAGATATGGCTGGACGAATTTTTTATTGTACATTTTCATGATGCAAACTCTGTCCGGTTACCGGCATCATCACATTGGCCTATGGAAAGAAGGGTGAAGGCAATTTTAGGAGCATATAATGTGTCTTTTAATGTCAATGTGACCGCTTTCCCTCTCACTCTAGTAATTATTTTGAGTTGGCCGCTTCCGTATGCATCAAAGCTGCCTTGATCAGCTGCCCGAATCATACGCGGTATAGGGAAGCTTCTGTAGCATGTTTTTATGAGGCATCATGTGAGAACTAGCTCCTGTATCTAAAATAATGGTGTCGCCTGTTCTGTCTCTGATGAAGGCTGCGCAATCATAATTGATGAATGCCATGGATCCATCGTCGTCTCCTCCAGAAGACTCATATTCATCAGCTACATTGACTTTAGCTTTGCCTTTCCCTTTTCCTTTCATCTTTTGAACCTAGATCTTTTCTTCTGCCTTGGCCCTTGGCCTTCCCTGCCACCGCCTTTAGCCTAACACATCTCAGCTGTGTGTCCTGGCTTTTTGCAGTTGGTGCATATATGCGCCTTTTTATCTGCAGTACCCACGAAACCTTGGTCCTCTTGGGTAAGGGACAATGTCCTATGCCTATCATATTGTGATTTAAGTACCCAGATGATATTGTCCGGATCCAAAGGCTTTCTGACTTCTTCAAGAGAGGTCGTGAGGGCATTCATGACTGATTCATAGGAAGGTGGCAATGAGGATAATATGATATCAAGGAATTCTTCTTCAGAGATCTTAGCTCCCATGTCATTGAGTCTTGCATAGAGATCTTGAGCCCTATCAAGGTGTTCTCTGAGATCATCATCCTCCGAGCACTTCATGTTCCGGAATTGTCTCTGGATGCTGGTGACAACCATCTTTGGTTTCTTCGTCATCTCAGTTACCAGAGTATCCCAGATCTCTTTTGCATTCTTTTTCTTTTCTAGCATCAAAGC
>QLPI01016924.1:0-11033 GCA_003314275.1 Chroogomphus rutilus | reverse complement strand
CGTGAGTACCCCGAGAACAACCCCGGAGAAGCTATACTTAGCCAAGCAGGTCAGACTTTCCAGCTGTTCAGGCAAGTCCATTTGCACTTTTGTGTCTGTCTTGTTAACCACTCATTATAGATTAATCCCTCTCGTGCCCCCGGCGCTTGACATGATCACTGTTGCTTTAAAATACAATAATCTCGATGAGACACATGCGTGGGGATGGTGTGACCAACATACCACTCAAGGTCTTTATTACGAGCTATCCAGAGAGTTGGATTGAAAGGGTTTTTGGCCCCCATCCTCTTCATTCATTGGATATGCCACTCTTTATAAAAACATCTCTCCAAGAAGCTACACAGGATATGGTACGGATTGATATTCGCACATACCTCCAAAATTCATTGGCTGAAATTGCCACAATGGATTGATTCTCATTGGGCTTGCCTTTGTGGCCTCCAGCCGATGAGTTTAGAATTCTTCTTGATTTATGTGCAGATTTGTTCATTTATGCTGCAACGGCCATTCATTATATTGGTGCAATCAATAAAGATAATAGGTTTTGGTTGACCTATCAGGTGGATTGTGCTGATAGTGACATGGACATGTTTGTAGCTTGTAGAATCACCAGATTCATGGGCAAATGGTGATCATTAAAGTGCAAGATGATGAGGAAAAACCTCCTGAGAAAAGTTTCCACTACAGGGATTCCTTCGATCGTTAATTAAATATGCTGTATGCTTGTCCATCCAGGGTGGTTTTGGTCAGGTATGATAGCACATAGGTTACCTTGGCACTTTTGGAATCAAACACATCAGGGCAATTGCAGAAATTCAGACTGCACTGTATGAGGAATGCTTGTAATTTTTTCGAGTCAGACTCATCAAAGGGGTCTGAGTCTTTGATCTTGGTGCAGGTTGCTTGCCAGCATGGCGATGGCCTCAGCAAGGTTGGGCACATCGTTCAAATGTATAGAGGGGGCCATCCCTGGTCATGCTAGGGATAGTGGTGTCAGAGAAGGTGGCACTACAGAGGGTGGTGCTGGAGTAGGTGGGCACCTGAGAGGGTGGCATCTGGAGAGTTGCCAGGGGGTTGTTCTGAGGGACAAGGAATGGGTTGCTTAGGGTTGAGCATGGATGTGGGTTTGTGCTTGATACTCTGGATTTGGATGGTGACTGCAGAGGGGGCATAGGGGTCTGAGGGGTATGGATTCTGGGTCCAGCGACAGGTGGATCCTAGGGTACAGATGTGTTGCAAAGGGAGGCCTGGGTAATTGTCTGTAAGGCTTGTGCATGGATGGTGCTTCTTATGATGATCAGGAGTGTGAGTTTGAATATACTATAAAATCTGCATGTCAGGCACTTATTAAAACAGATATTGAAGGATTTTGTGGGTTTCTAAAGGATTTCACAGGAGGCTAGAGGTTCTATAGACAATAGAAAGTTGAGGGTCAAAGGGTTAGATTGTCATAGGGATGGAAGTGACGGAAATCAGACGATGAAGCACTGGGACTTAGACTGGTGGTTGACTTGTGATGAGGATTGGATGACTAGTCATTGCAGGTGTTTTCAGTCGAAGGGACTTGGCTTCAACTTATGTCTTGCACCCTTTCTCCATTGTCTGTCTCTAATTTTGGAAAGTCCTTGGGGTGATCATTTTTCTGGAACATTTTCTCACTATGATTCATATAGGTATTGGTCTGCCTTTGAGATATGTCTCTTTCTTTGTAATTAAAACTATTTCTTTCCTTGAGACAACACTGCTCAGCTGCCTCATACCTGTCTCCTAGGAGAATTAATTTCTTATGTATATGTTATGTCTTCCAGGCTGCACCCAGCCTCAATCCATTGGAGTCAGATATACTGGGTGGCTCCATCCCATAATATCTGTGTGATTTGTTGCTTCATGATATCAGGGAACATTTTTGCCAGGAACTTCACATCTCTTGTGAAATCAATAAATTTCTTTCTCCCTTGGTAAGAGTCCATCAACTTTCATCTTAACTCTTGTTTATAATTGGGAGGGAAACAGTAATCAAATAGACCATTATAAATTTGTTAACAGTCTGTTTCTAGGTGTGTCATGTGACATGCTTCATATAGAAGACTTTGGCCTTGTCAGAGAAGTAGACAGCCATTGCCCTCACTGCCTATTCATTGTTAATCCCATACATGCTGAACCAATTATCCATATTGTATGTCCATTGTATCAGGGAACAACCCATCCCTTTCCCTGAGCCAAGCACCAACCACTCAATTGATAGGCTGATGCAGGCCAGCCAAGGTTTTAGCCCAGCACCATGATGATCTTGATGTCTTTGGGACCTGCAGACAATGAGAGACATACCTGTGAGAGAGAGGGTTAAGGAGCAAGGTGAGGGGACCTGAGAATGTTTTCCAAGGCAATGGATGAGCCAAGAGCCAGGGAAACTCAAGATTCCTCCCCCTAAGGCTCAATAACTGGCCAACCTTCCCATTGTACACCAAGCTGACAACCCAATATCTCAAACCAGACTCCCAGGATCAGGCCTGTAAGTGTTCAGGAGATTGTACTACTGGACCCAAAGGAAGGGTAGAGTATGATAGAGAAGCAGTGCATGGGCACAGGGTATTTAGAGCACAGGACTCACTAGCAAGGGGCTTTAGGTTTTCCTCTTAGGAATTCCCCCATTGGTAGGTGAAGTCGCCCCTTAGTGTATATAGATGAGTAATGAAATTAGGAATTCCCCCATTGCTAGGCACTGCATGCCAGCTCTCAGACACTTCTGGGGTTTCCCTTACATACTTATATAATGTATCTAAATTAGCAGCCCCATTGTAGACCAATAGCTGCTTCAATTTTATTCCAGCTAATATTTTTCAGATTTCTTGAGCTTTCCAAAGTCTTTCCTCTTTTCCCAAGAAGTCCTACCTTTGTTGGACTCCTCGGTACTACATGAGTTATCAGGATCCTTTTCTTCGTCAGTTCCAGACAAATCATTGTTGCTCCTGGAATTGCTTGAGGGTTGAGGGTTTACTTTCAGAGGAGCTGGATAAGCTGGAGGGAGGTCCCTGGCAAACACTCTTACTAAAATATCCCCAACTGGGTACCTGTGAGGGTTTCTTTAGCTGCTTACTATCTGAGTGGACTCTCACACAATCTTTCCCCTTCTCAGCAGGGGGCTACATTAGCTGGTGAGGTGTGTTCACCCTCCATTTCCCCCTTACCCTTTGTGCTAACTTCTTCTTCCTTTGCTTCATCATTTATTTCTGTTATAATGGCATTCAACTCAATGCTAGGATTATCTTTGATTTTGATGGCACAATTCCTTTCAGAGGATACTTCCCTATATGGGTCATCTTTATCCAAGCTTTCACTCCAATTGATGCAGGTGGTTCTTGCTCTGTGTCTTATAGGTTTTTTTTTGGAGGGTTGGGGATCTGCCAAGTTTTCACTAGTATTTTTTTTTTTCAAACTAACTAGTTTTTCTATTGTTGTAATAATAGATTTTGGCACATAGGTCATGCCTTTCAACAGTGTCTCAAGCAGGGTCACATCTAAGGATATATCCTTGCCATGTGCATTCCTGCTTATAGCTTCTGGGGGCACAATGGGGCTTACTGCCTCATTCTGCACCTCCCCAGTTCTTTGAGGGATCATATTGAGACTAAGTGTCCCATCATGTGCCTTCCCTTCTGTGGTCTCATGCTATCCTTGGGGGAATCACACTGGGTTTGTTTTCTTACAGGTCCAGTTGAGCCACTAATTGATTGAATAGGGTATGTACCTTGTATTGAGGGTCAGAATTGGCCAATTCTTCTGCTAACATTCCTCCAATTGAGTTGGAAGCCACCTCATTTTTTGAGGTCTTCCATGGTCCTTGTGGAATACAGACTCAGCTGCTTCGAGTTCACAAAGGTGAGGACATTCTGTAGTGCTTCTAGTTTCTCATCATTGATGGTTGGTAGGTAGTGATTTCAAGTGGGGTGATCAGGCTGACCTTGAGCAAATGGTAGTTTTGAGTATTAAAGTGAAGAGTATAACCAAAAAGATGTGATATTTGTATAGCAGTGCAAGGACAAAGAGTCATACAAGAATGAGAACTTATTGGAAATGTCAGAGGTTGGTTAGGATAGGTCTCTGATTCCTCTAAGCTACCATCAAACTACTCGAGAGCGAGTATTTATACAAGTGGAGACTCCTATCAAGTAAATAAACAGACAGAAAGTGAAATGGGATATAAATGGAATACTAAAGAAATGAACAAAAACAATATATTTTCAAGACAATAACAAAAGCTCTGGTCGATCAACTGTTGAAGACGATTGTTCAGGAGGTTGCTAGGCTGCTCCTTCTTTTACAGCACCACTACTACGAGATACATTGGCTATGGCCGAGTGTCTGAGTATCAGAAGGGGGGTAACATACCACAAAGACTGGGGTGTATGATTATTGGCCAGGGAGGCAGAAGAGGGCTCATCCCTCACAGATAGGGGTATGGGCATAAAATGAGAGTTGATCCAGTTAGAAGATGTTTAGTGTTTGGTCATTCACTGGGGGGTGCTACATTGGTGTATTTGTCAGTGTGGATTGTATATAGTGCAGGGTAGCAGGGATGATCATGGGGTCACCCAACAGCTGGTGAATGGAGTGGCTAGCCTTTCCTGCATTGTTTCTGAACTAGTTGCACTTCTCTGTGTATCGTTTGCAGTATTTGAGGTAGTGCACGACGGTCTCCCGGCTGGTGGCATTGTTTGCATCCGAGACTTTTGTTTTCTTAAGGAATGAGTTGAGGGACACATGACCGGTGCGCAGTTGTATGAGGATGCTAGTCGCTCTACGGGGCAGGAAGCCCAGCGTCCTATAGATCTGATGTTTTGGAAGTTTCGAGTCAACTTGGGAAATTTGGGCATATCGGGGCGATTTTGATAGGACCCTCATCCAGCGCTGGAGGACAGACTTCTTCTGGCTGGCCTTCAAGGCTACTATACTTTCTGGACAGTGCTTTCGGTGTAGCTCTGGAATGTCATCGGTGCGGGAGAGGTCCCCTCCGGCCGCTCTCTTTGAATGCTCGTCGGCCAGCTCATTTCCTTCTATTTGCATGTGGCCCGGATCCCAGTCCAAGTGGATGTACAGTTACGGTGTTTGTGTTTCAGCCGCAAGAAAAGCGTGTGGACTAAGTCTAGCAGGTATTGTCCCAGCTGGGTCCTGTTGTTCTGCAGGGCCTGGATGACGGCTTGAGTGTCGAGGGCAATAAGGGCAGCTCTAGCAGTTTGATGGATTTCCAGCAGTATTAGTACCAGAATCACGCCGACAATTTCTCTCCTCCGAAGACTGTGTGTTTAGAGTCTTTTCCTAGCCTGTATTGAAGGGCCTGCCCATCTTGATGTTTGCCCGTCGCTGCACCGATGCTTCCTTTGATTCCTGATCCATATGAGAAGATTTGGACGTCATCCAACCTCGTCCTGAAAGCACTGGCTGCCTGGCTTTCTGCCTGCCATGTGCACAGTAAATTGAGGGCATCAGCAAGGGTTGTGTCTCGTCGAGTCCACTGTCTCTATGGTGTCTGGAAAAATCTTGTAACGCCAGAGGAGGTTGTGGATCGCAGAGGGATGTGATATGGGGCTTCTCCTTGAGCTTCGTTTCACTGCCTTATAGAGGGGGTGAGGTCTGGGCAGTGTTGCTAGTCTGAGCGCCTCGCGATGACAGGCGTCTTCCAGGCATATCTGGGTCACTGGGATCCAGGAATGAAGCTCCAGGAGTTCATTGGCCGTTCATCTGAAGTCCCCTGTGATCATTTTACATCACAGCCTCTCAACCTTGCCCATGATTTTGGTGTGTCTAATTGAGCCGGTCTGCCTTCCTGTCCTGGGGTTCTCGTGGACGGGCGTATACCATACTCGGGGGGCGTATTCGATCTTTGGAAGGACCATAGAAACATAGAGACGCCAGACATGCTGTTCGGGGAAGCAGAAGGAAGGCCGTGTGAACCGGTTCACAGCCAACGGGGGGCCTTCTGCATTCTGAACCGCCTGCTGGACATGTTGATGCCAATGTAGTACCTGGTCCATCTGTACGTCCAAGAGCCGTTCCTGGCCGACACATTCGATGACTAGGGGGGTTTGTCTGTGCACAAAGTTAGCCCACGCTAAGCCTTTACGCCTTGTGAACCTCAGGGATTGGAACTTCCAGATTTCGGCTGGGGAATTATGGGCCGCGGATCAGGCCGATTGATAGTCCAGCATATCGTTGAGCAGCGTGTCACATTCTTCAAAGGCGTCGGCTATGGCCATGAAGAAACTGTCGTCCACATAGGCACCGCCGTCTGCGTCGCTTCCTCAAGGGATGGCCACCATGCCGTAGCGGTAGATGAGGTAGATGATCATTGGAGCTGTTTCTCCTTGACCAATGCCGTTGTCAATGTCAATGGACAGCGAGTTGAAGTGGTCAAAACTCAGCGCGATTTTCCTATCCTTAATCCTTAAGCATAAACTCGAAGAATGATACAATTACAGACGGGTATCCTAGCCATGTTTTTGAGCAGCTGGTCCGTTACTGCATTGGGAAAGGCATTTGCTATGTCCAGAAAGATTATGGTCGCCAATTTCCGCTTGCGTCACGCTTCCTTGACCCATTGAGTCAATAGAGGAGCAAGTCCATGGTCATCCTATTAGGTAGACCCCCTAAGGAGCAGGTTGTGTCTGACTGTGAGGCACACTGTGATGTCAGTCGTTACCTCTGAGATTACCTTTCCCACCGTGTCGTAGATTTCAATAGGAAGGTAGGCCATGGCTATAGAGTAGTCGGCTTTTCCTGGTTTCCGGAGCAGGATGGTCTTCCAGGAACGCCACCTTTGGGGGAAGTATCCCGTAGTGAGGACTGCTAAGAGACAGGCATGCAGCAGGGGCGTGAGGAGGGTTGGAAATGCCATCCTCTCCTGGGGCCTTGAAAGGGGGTGGCTTTGTTGATTTGGCGGGTGACTTGATGTAGCGCAGGTGCAGAGAATTTGAGCGGCAAAGGGGAGGGATCACAGTCTTCAGGTAGATTGGGGTGGTTGGCGGGCGAGGTGGAAAGAACCAGTCCATGAATAAGGCTGCCTTATCGTCCGTGTGTACTTCTGAAACAATCTGACTGTTGCCCCCCTGCTTGAATCTTGAAGAAGGAGGGAATGCGTGCGCCGGACCCGTTATAAAGAGGGGTTTTCGCATATTTGTCGGCCACCCATACGTCCTTGTCTTTAGCCTCTTGGTGTCCCAGGACAGAACTCGATGGGTTAGGTTAGGAGTCGCAGCACAAGAGGTCGAGGGTGGTCCACAGTCTATGGGAGTCAGATTTCAAGGTGGGTGTGCCTGCAGGGAGTTGTATTTCCATGAGGTGCTGAGAGAGCAGCTGCATAAAGAGGTCGATGTCGTTGCGTCTGCACCGCCGAGCTTGATTTGGGCCCGGCAATGATGGGTTGTGCGTGTTGAAGTCTCCGGCCCATATGGTGGAGGACTCGTGTCTCTATCTCAGTTGAACGGATCTACGGCGCTGCACGAGGCAGGACGTTTGGCTGTGCCCCAATATTTCGCCTATAAAATCCTGCCGAGTTCTGCCGTATTCAAATAAATTTTCTTCTTCCCTACCACATCCTTGAAATGCAATTCGCAGAGTTATTTTCCTCTCTCCTTCCATATTATAACAAGGCGAGTACTACTCAATTCGTCCTTTTGCGTGTGTAGGACCTCAATAAGCACCGTCATCAAGGTCACGGCCGAGGCCGAGGAGAGCAACCAGACGAAGCTAACAGTGAGTAACACCTTTTGAATGTGTTTTCATGCATTTTGCTATCGAAATATTAACCACAAGTGCATAGAAAACCTTCCCTCTGATGAACGTGAAGGGACAGATATTGCCCGCTTGGGAGACACCTGTATTCAAAATGGCATATCCGGGCGTCTCCACTATACCACAAGACGGATTCGCGGTGGATGCCTACAGTAATGGTGTAGGGCCCAGGGTAGGTCATCGTCTCACCTCATCCACACTTTCCTTCACCACCCTCATCATCTCCCCACAACTGTTCCACAAAACTCATTCGATGCTTGCCTTAGGCCGGTCATGATAAAATCCTTGGAGGAAATTCATGGATGATAGACACAACACATTGTCTGGTGTGTCCTTATCTTGTACTGCCAGCGAAGTTGATTGTTGATGCTATACATCGCAGCCCTCGCCGTCGTCTTTAGATGAAATGAACCTATGCTCGACGATTGGATGCTCAGGTTCAGAGCAGAAACCCCCGGATTCTTTCACTCCACGCTTGGATCAGGCCGCTCGTAAGTCAAATTCAGGTTATATAAGGGAGCAGGGTATTAAATTATGACTTATTTCAATCCGCGCCCCGCCCGGACTCCTCTCTTTAAAACCCTCCTCCTCATACGCGAACCCAGAAATCCTTGGGACCTTCGACTATGTCTCAGCCACGACACTCTCCAGCATCAATCAGGTCCAACATGAACTCTCTGTGCATCCGGATACACCCAGCGGCTCAACATCGTCTTTCACCGCAGCCACAACACCTGATGTTATCGACCAGATGAGCGTGACCGTCCAGTCCTACAATAAGCTCACCCTGGCTCCCATCCTTAGGAAAACGGAGGGATATTTGGGTGCTCATCAAAGGCCGCGCTATCGGGACGACAACTTTGGGCACGCAGGAGAGAAACGGTCTACACCAGAAAATTCATATGAAGGTGAATTTGGAGGTGAAGATGTCAACCTCGAGAAGGAGGGTAATGTTCATAACTCCTTCAGTGTCTTTCACTCTCTCCTTGAACCTTATATATTCTGGATTGATCAGGCACCCCGATACTCCGTCCGTCGCGAGCCTTCTGCGAACTCGCCGATAATCCAGTCTTCTTGCCTCGAGGTGCTCATCCTGGAACTTTCAAGACTGAAAATAAGTGCAAAGACAAGTGAAAAGGTACATGGTAGTATTAGAACACTTCTGGCACTTGACCTCACTCCTTTTATTGTGTATAGGCAGAGCAAACAGTTACCACCTCCACTGCTCCTGCGATGGGTCTTGGGGGGCACCCAGACCCTAGTAGCCTTCCATTATCATTACGCCTTCCCTCACCGTCACCCTGGCCCATCCCTCTGCCAATACTAGACTCCTGTCTCGACAGCAACGAGATGGATGTAGATAGCGACACGATGGATGTAGACGGCGACGCGACGTATGTCGACGGCGACGTTATGGATGTTGACCAGGAATGGACCTTGTCACCCTTGTCTTGCGATGACCAGACGCAAAGCCACGAGATGGACATCGACGTCTATTGGTGGTCGTATGAGGTCGAGGAAGTCAACACGATCGACATGAGGGCAGACGGCGACAGCTTGTAGTCGCTTTCCAGGAGCGAGGTTCACTGTTATGGACTCGATGTCCGCTTTTGGAGTACCCAAATCCATCAATAGGTATGGAAAGCTATTCAATGAAGTAATAGGAGAAGGGCTAACTGTACCGCTCATTGCGCTCAGTGAAGAACACTCAAACAACAACTTTATGTTTTGAGGAATGTCGTCCATGACTTGGCATCTTTGAGCGTCCCTCTTTCCGTCCATCCTTCGCTCCAAATATACCTCACTCGAAGCATCACCTTGCTCCTCTGAGTAGAGTCATACACGACTTGGGCTGCTCGGGGACACTTCACCCTGCTCACCGGGCACCAACCGTCGACTTCACTGGAAGCGAAGTCCCCCAGAACATCGCTTTACAACACTGAGGAGCATTAAACTGTGTCTGGGCCTTTGTGTCAAACGAGCATGTGTCTGGGGCTTCCCTCCCTCCCTTCTCTTCTTGCATTCATGTCTTTACCACTATTCCCCCTGCAGAGGGTCTTTCCTTCACCACCACACCACGACGAGAACCGTGCGCCTCCCTTCTTGACCTCCACCTTCCCGAGTACAACTTTCCTGGACAGCCTGCCGATGGTGTGGACCCTCTTCTTTCCTACGTTCAATTCTCACCTATCGTAGACAAATTCGACTTCCTCCGTTCCCAAGGCCTCAAAGCGGCCGGCAAGCCGAAACACCTCGTGAACCCGTCGTTCCTGATCTTCTTGCGTCGTCGTCGCATGGCAATTACCGAACAAAACCGAATGATGTCCAATGCTGACATATCCAAGATAATGTCCAAGGGGTGGCAAACTATGCCAATGGTGCGTTGTGAAGCGAATATACTCTCTTTTCTCCCACTTATCCTTCCCCAGTCCGACAAGCAGTTTAACTTCGAACAGAGAAAGAAACTCAAGGACATGTTCAAATCAAGTATCCCAACTACGTCTGCCGTTGTGACTTCAAAACAGAAAAAAGAAGCGCCGCACTCGAGGGGGTCAGTACTACCCCTCCCCCCACGACCTGTCCCCACAAGACGTGATCCCAGTACACATTCTCCCGCACCCGCAGAGTCTCTCCTCGCATGGGCTCGCCTCCCATGCTGTGGCTCATGACGGCCTCTATCACGAAGAGTTCGGCAGCGTCTAACACGTGCACCCGCCGCACCTGCACTCCCAGCACCGCACTTACACGGTGACCACCCTGGACACCACCATGGGCACCACCACCCAAGCGACGGGCGCTTAGATGGCCATCCCGCCTCCCCAATCCCGTCCCCTCCGCTTCCGCGTTCTGTCCCCCAAGCGGCCCAGGGGTGGGCCCAGGCACCTGCTTCGACTATCCATACCACGGCTCTTCGCGAGGAGTTGGTCCAGGAGTGTCTGGCCCAGGAGCTGCGCCCCTCTCGCTCTTGGTTGTATCGTTCGCAACATCCACGTACAATTCTGACGACGATGTGTTCCTCAGCATTAATCGCGAAGGGTGGGAAAAGCGCAGGCTTGGCACTAATAGAACAAACGTGCCGACACTCGACCTGAGCTGCCTCGCGCGGGCCGCGGTCTCGTCTCACATCCCTTTACCTGCCCACCCGCTCACTGCACCCGCACCATCCCTCGCATTCCTCGCACGGACCGGGGAGCATGAGTGGTAGTTTCCCACCCTGCAGTGCCGGCGCACTTGGTTATTCGCTT
>QLPI01016909.1:0-17623 GCA_003314275.1 Chroogomphus rutilus | reverse complement strand
AGAAAGGGGAATGAAGGAATGACAAAGGATAGAGGGGACAGGATGAGGACAGTGAACCAAACAATGAGCCAAATGTACCAGACCGAGACCATGTACTGGCGAGGGATGACTTGTCACTGGGATGTGGGACTAAAAGGCAAGGGTTGTTCGGTTGGTACTACCGAGTGAACCGGAGCTTGGTATCGGGGGCTTGACACACAGGTATAATTCCTTGATACAAGTGTGTCACCCAATTCTCTGTGCATGGAATTTGTGGCCTGTTGTGATTAGTCATCCATCTCTTCATTCCATTCTTCTTCATTTTGCTCATTTTCAACATAATAATCTTCATTCAACATTGGGGGGGGCTTTGGTTTAAAACCATTGTGCTTCTTTTTGTATGGAGTTTATGCATTGTTGATGATGAGAAAAGATGGGAATGTGTGTAGGTAAATGAGCAACTTACAACAGTAGTTCAGAGATTTAATTGGACAATCTAAATATTCATTCTACAGTGAAAATAAAAGAAATGAGCAAATTATATTACACTAAATGTTACATTAAGTTCACCTCCTCAGTAAATGTCAACCACTGAGGAGGAGCACTTATCTGGGTGGTGTTTCACCTGCATATATGCTTGAGCCAGCCCCTAAGTGCTAGCCTGGTGAGGGCCAAGTTGCTGGTCCTTTCCCAGGGAACTGGCCACATGTGGCATGTTGAGCAGAAGCAATCAGTACACCCACGTGACTAATGTATATAGAAAATAGAAATAACTCATACAGTTTTGAAGATAAAAATACAATAAAATGAGGGAAAATTATAACAATGAATTGTGCACAAGTTGACATCAAAATTGCCAAAAAATAAGGAAATATTGTGATTGATGTTCTCAAGGGTAGAGTGCATATATACACCCCACAATGCAGTGATATATTATTAGCATGTCATGCTTTGGTAGCCCCAATATCTTTGTGATCAGAGTAAGGTCAAATTAGATCAAATCCCACTTGTAATTTTTTTAATTAGCAATAGGAGATGCATATCTTCCCTCATGTGAACACTCTATGACAAATTCTCTTCGAAAATTTGAGAAATTACTGATACAAGATTGAATGTTATCAAAATCAATTAAATTTAGATGAAAATCAATTCCTCCTGAATGCAATTCTTCTCCCTCCCTTATGTAGTTTGGCTTAAATGTTGCTTATATATAGTAGATTCTTTCTGCAAAACCTTGTATCACTGTAATGACAATAGACCCTAGAAAATCAATTTGTATCAAGGAGGTATCCTGTATCAAGGAAGTCTACTACACTGTAGTAGATTTCAATACACCGTCATAAATTCTCCGCAACGAGAACTGCTACAGTCTCTATCTTCACTTCGGATGAATAGGCGTCAATGCAATCGCAAAGTCGTTGATATCAATTCTCGTTTTCATCGCGACCAGTTGGGAATTCATGACCATTCTGGAGACAATGACAATTACCAATGGGAGGTTGAGGCTGTATGTAAAGTCATTAGCGTGATATGACTTTCCTTGTTCACGAGGACAGCCTGCACACCTCGCAGCAGCAGAGAGATTAGATGCCTAATAAAACTGTTGTAAGCTCAAGATCAACAGTTGGTTCTGATTCAGGAGACATACATCCTCGTGAATTGTCATCACTAAAATCACCGATCGAAGTGCTTCAGAAGATGAGACCAAACTCAGAGAGCGTAGACAGAAATCAGTAGGTACTTACAGAAAACGGTCTGTTAAGTAAGACCGACATAAATAATAGTAAAACAATAAGTAATTAATAAAGCTAGATATTTAAATGTATTCACGTACAAGAAAGAAAACAATACCATCACGGTAGAGGATCTTCATCAGTAATGTTTGGCTATGTCGAGGGCGATATAGCGCGTTCATCAACACCATGAAGAATGTGAAAACGTCGAAGCATATCTAGTAATGCATATGTCAAATAGAGCCTTTGGGTCACAATAGAACTGACATTTGTTGCCCAGTAAAATTTGTATGCTTGTGGGATCGAAGTCACTACACAGATATGCAAAGGAGGTGAGAATCTTAAGCCGTTCGGTTCTGAGAAGGGACTAGAGTTGGGGAAAGAGGTGAATTCAAGAGTTTTTATGGTTTGAGTGTTACCCAGAAATTCGGACACTGAAACCCCTGTTGCGACCATAATTCCAGTGTGCGTGACAATGAATACAAGACGGGTTGCCAAGATTATAGTTTGAGTTTTGTCCCAGAGTTTCTAAACCTTCAATATGATGATGTCTGGAATTATTGTAAAGACAGAGAATCGATAAGAAAGAGTCACTCACAATTAGCAACACATATAGATAACGTGGATACAATGAAAAGAAGGGTAATACTACCCTTGCAACTGATTGCGCCAGATCGCAGTGAGTCCCTAAATGAGAAGGGGGTCCACTTGCTTACAACTACATTGTACTTCAGCAACATGGAAATGTCATTGAAACGAGACATACTGCGGTTGAGAGACCAAAATTGCTAAATCCGAGGAGATCTACCTATGAGGGTCAGCTCAATATCCGACGAACGAGGAGCCCACTAACTGTGTAAATACTTTATCGTAACGGGAAGAGCAGACTATCTATTAAAAAGGAATGCCCATTTCGTGTATTCTGATTCCATTGGCCAGATAAGTTCTTTCTCCATACTGAATGTGAATATGTGTTCTAGAAATAAAATTGTAGTGCCAGCCACTGTACTTGGAAGTGAGAGTACAGCCGCTGAAATTGTTTATTTATGCTTACTATTGAAATATCGAGTCTCAAGTAGACCGATGTATTCTCCTACCATGATACTCGCCTTCATGACCGCCAATCTACAGACCGAAGGAGGAAAGGTTTGAGATATAATATAAATGCAAACTAGACGACCCTCAATTTTCGACCGAGACAAGACTCTTGTCGAAATGAGAATATGCTCAAGAGCCTGCTTTCCCGGCCCTGATATTGTACCAGGGCCGGGCCGGAATCCTTTTTAATTTATAGTAACCCTTAGGATAAACATTTATAAAGATAAAAAGAATATAAATAATCAAGATGTGACACTTGTTCCATTTTCCTTCACTTTTTCCTTCACTTTTTATTATTAAATAAATGGGTAATATTATACTACTTGTTGAAAACAAATCAAAATTCTCAACTGCAACCTGTTGATGTTTGAAAACTGGATTTTTAGAGGGTATAAGTGATTGCAATTGATTCCACGAAAGATTGGTCATTACGTGATATTGCTGAAGGTATGCATGGTCAATGTGGCCCAGGGCGATGCCGTGGAGCCCGGAATTTACACTCACTTGGAAAAACATTCACTCTTTTCCTGGAGCTTAAATTCTTCAAAATAAAATATGATTTCCCTTTTAATTAATTATGGAGCCCAGACCCAGGGCCTGACAGCTCGTGATCAGGGCTCGGACGTTGTGATTTGTTCCGCATACATGCCATACAGGATTTGCAGTAGTCTTTGACAAATGACCTCATGCCAGGCCAATTGTAGTTGCATCTAAAAAGGTCTATGGTTTTGTTAATTCCAAAGTGTCCAGAAAGAATGTGATCATGCTTATGTTGTAACATGCATAAGCGTAAGTCTTGTGCCTTGGGAACGTAGATGCGATCATCGAATAGTAACAGACCATTGGAATTAGTCTGCCACTTCAGGTCATCATTATTTGCGAGGTGTTTCTGGGCTAAGGGGTTGGAATGAAGATGATGTTTAATGTCATTCAGGATGCGCTTGGTGTCCATAAGAGTCGAGGCCCTCAGTACTGGTTCAACAAGGCTCATGGCTCAAAGGGACATGGTCAACTGCTGTTGAGAGAAGATGGGTTGAAGGTTCTGGGCATTAATGGTGGCATAGTTGCTCATCCCCTCCTTCAGGTAGACATCCCACCATCTAGTGAGCGAATCAGGCTTAGTGTCCAAATGACCTGGTCTGAAACAAATGATGAGATTAAACTGTGAAAGGTATTCTGACCACCTAGCTTGACGTCTAGTCAACAACTTGGTTGTGCAAAAGTACTCCAAGTTCTTATGATCAGTAATGACATTGATGGGGTGGCAGAACCTTCCAAGTAGTGATGCAACTTTTGAAAAGCTTCGAAAATTGTGAGTAGTTCTTTATCATGAACATCGTAATTGAGTTTGGGGGAAGTGAAAGTTTGAGAATGAAAAATGACAGGATGAAGCTCACTGTCCGGGGCATGTTGAGAGAGTATAGCTGCTAAAGTGTAATCTGATGCATCTGTCTCTACAATCAAGTGCAAATCAGGAGTCCAATGAGTTAAGATGGGGGCAGATGTGAATGCCAGTTTTAGCTTATTAAAGGCATCTCTACACTCCTCACTCCAGTTCCATGCCAGACCTTTGCGAGTGAGTTGAGTAAGGAGAGTCATAATAGAGGAATAGTTGAAAATGAATCGTTGATAGAAGTTTGCAAATCTGGGGAATGATTGGATGTCCTTGACTTTTCGCAGCTTGGGCCATTGGATGATGCACTTGACTTTGTCTTCTGCCATTGTAAGACCATCAGGTGATAGGATATATCCAAGGTATTCAACAGACATTTGGTGGAAGGAGCATTTGTCTTCTCAAGTGCAAAGGTTGTGTTTGCGTGATCGTTGAAGAACTTCGCAAATGTGTTTGACATGCAAGGATTCATCGTTGGAATAGATGAGGATGTCATCCAAATAGATGATAATGCAGTTGTCTAATAGAGCACTGAAAATGTCATTCATGAAGTGCTGAAATGCAGCAGGGGTATTAGATAAACCAAATAGCAGGACAAGCCACTCAAAGGATCCATAACAAGTCCTAAAGGCTGTCTGCCATTTGTCCCCTTTGGCAATTCGAACGAGATGATAGGTGTGTTGGAGATTGATTTTGGTGTATATATGAGCTTTCTTGAGGGCATCTAAGAGGTCAGAAATAAGGGGAAGTGGATAACGGTCCTTCTTTGTAATTCTGTTTAGACCGCAAAAGTCTATGGAGTCGTAGGGAGCTGTCCTTTTTGCATACAAATAAGACTAGGGCACCATATGACGAATGTGAGGGTCAAATGAAGCCCATATTGAGGTGTTTGTTGATGAAATCTTGTAGTGATTGGAGTTTGGATACTGATAGGGAATAGATGGGACCAAGAGGGGGTGAAGTGCCATCCTTGAGGTTGATCTTGAGGTCGTAAGGTCTATGAGGTGCTAGTGTATTACCACATTGTTTACTACAGACATCATAGAAGTCATGATAGAATTCTGGAACATGCTGTTTACTGCTATCTAGGTTGTCAGAATAATTGACCGTAGTAGAGCCTCGAGTGTATTTGTTGAGATCTGCAAGGTCGAGTTGAAAGGCTTGAAAACCTTCTAGTTTTCAGGTGCAAACAAACACTTCTGCATTAACTAGAACTATTCGCAGTGCCTCCAACTCCAGAGATGGCGACAGATTACTTGGAAGCAAAGTGCTGGACTGTGAAGCAGTGGGTGAGGCCTGAGGGGTTGGAGCAGCAGTTGGTTCTGTAGCCTTGAAAGTTATACTGCCCAATACCCAGTCAATTGATGGATTGTAGCGGGTGAGCCAGTTGAAGCCAAGTACTGCAGAGCAACTGCCATCCAACAAAGTTACATAGAAAGTAATTTTCTGAAGTTTGCTGGTCAGAAATTGGATAGAGATTGTAGTGGTCTGAATAATAACAGAGTTAGTAGAACTGTCAAATAGTTTCAACGGAATAGGAGGAACTGAATTAGTAGACAAAGAATATTTTTTCATAACTTGTGATTCAATAAAACAGTCTGAAGAACCACAATCTAAGAGCATAACAAGAGGAAATTTGGGAATACTAGAGCAAGTCAAATTAACTATTAAAGAATTTTTCACAGTCTCAGAAGTAGAAGATATGCAAGAAATAGGAGAAAGGGTGTTCAAGTAGATGTTACGGTTTGGTATTGCTGATGATGAAGGCAAGAGGTGGTCAAGTCCTGTAGACCGTTCGGGGTGGCTAGGCTTCAATGTGCTCGTGCATTGCGCCCTGCTGTTCCGTGCATGCCACTGATTTAGGGTGGAAGAATGATGCAGGAGAGTGCTGTTAAGGTCCAAGTTTGCGTCAGGTCCGAGCTGATATAAGTCGGTCCGAGTCAGGTGTTCGGAGTCTTAAGGACTTGGCTTCAACTTGTATGTTGTGCCCTCCTCGATCGTCAGTCCTTTATTTTGGAGGTTTGGAGAAGATAAGTTCAGAGTTCAGAGAGTGAGTGGGAATACTAAGTCGATATTCAAACTAAGGTATAGTACAGAAGTCTGGAGGTATTTACAGTGACTCACAAAACTGAGTCAATGTTTGGTGCTTTTGGACTATTCATTGAATAGCTTTGAATGTAAAACATATATGAAAAAGGTGTTGGTGAATCAAAGAATGAATCTGATCAGGGCTATGCAACCATTAAAAATTATGTAATTCCAATCAGGGGTGATGAAGATATGGGAAATTCAAATCAAGGGCCCATTGACTCAGTTTTGTGAGATGGTGTCAGAACAATCAGAATCTGATGCTCCATCTATTATATAACATGCAACCCTTGATAGATGGTTACTATGGTAACCTTATCTTTTATGAGAACTCAAATTAAGGTATTCAATCCCCTCCAACATGTCCAGAACTTCACTACACTCCAATGCACCCTACTTCCTCTGCTCAAAAAGAAAACATCCTCTCCTTGGCCTCTCATGGTCATTCCACTTGCACTATTGCCTCAAGACTTGGCCTCAGCCAGTCTACAGTATCCAGGACTCTCAGAACTCTCCATCCCAACCAGCCCTGCTCCTCTGGAGGTCATCCCCACAAGCTTTCCTCTAGAGATCAACATTCTATTTTATCACAAATTGCTACTGGCAGAGCTGCCAATGCTACTCAGGTCACCAAACACATAAATACAATTATCCCCCACCCAGTCTCCTCAGAAACAGTCAGAAGACTCTTCAGGAAACATTCATTCAAGGCTGTGGTGAAGAAGAGAAAGCCCTTCCTCAGTGCAAGGCATAGACAGCTGAGGGTGGCCTTTGCTTTAAGGCACAGAGAGTGGACTGTAGAGGACTGGAAGAGGGTCATTTGGTCAGATAAGACCAAAATCAACAGGTTTGGGTCAGATGGGAGGCAGTGGGTCTGGAAACAGAAGGGGGAGGGGTTGATTGAGAGGGGACAGTTAAGTTTAGAGGGGGAAACATTATGGTATAGGGGTGTATGGGATGGAATGGTGTTGGCCAGCTTGCAGAGATTGAGGGGAAGATGGATGCTAATCAGTTTGTGTCCATTTTGGAAGACCACCTACTGCCTAGCCTGGAGGAAAGTGGAATTCCTGAGGAACAGGTAATTTTTCAACAGGACAATGACCCAAAGCACAAGTCAAAGAAGGCCAAGAACTGGATGGAAAACAACAATATCACTCTCTTGACTGGCCTGCACAGTCTCCAGACCTGAATCCTATTGAGCACTTCTGGGATCATGCAAAAAACAGGCTGAAGGAGTATCTAACACCACCCAAGGGAGTTTGGCAAATTTGGGAGAGAGTAGAGGAGGTATGGAATAACATACCACTAGAGGTGTGTCAGAATTTGATAGAGAGTATGCCTAGAAGACTTGAGGCAGTAATTAAGGCCAAGGAGGGCAATACCAAGTACTAGAATTGCAACTTACTATTTCTCTGATACCCTCTCACAAAACTGAGTCAATGAGCTCTTGATTTGAATTGCCCATATCTTCATCACCCCTGACCGGAAATACATAATTTTTTAATAGTTGCATAGCCCTGATCACATTCTTTCTCTGATGCACCAACATTTTTTTCATATATGTTTTACATTCAAAGCTATCCAATGAATAGTCCAAAAGCACCAAACATTGACTCAGTTTTGTGAGTCACTGTACTCCAGCTAACCCAGCATATCATTCAAACCCAAATCACCATCTTCCTTTGGTCCCCCTTTGTCCTCCTTTTCCTTCTCATTCCCCTTTCCCTTCTAAGTCTCTCTCAGTGCATTCCTCCACTAATTATCCATGTTCTGGGATCAGTTGAACCACTGAGCCTGCTCAATGATTTGGAGCTGGTTCATGTGCTCCAGAGCATCAGTGATCCTTTTATTTTCATCCCCAGTATCCTGGATCTCCCACCTCAACTCCTGCAGCTCTGAAGTCACTCCCACCCAAAATGCCTTCAACTCACCCACCACCTCCCTCATAAGCCTAATCCCGGGGGCATCTGAATTCTGAGAGCTCCCCTTGACCACCACCTCTAACCTTCTCTTCTTCAAAGTTTGATCTCCAACATCCTCCATAGCCCTTTTCTCACCCTTGTCACCCATCTCATCCTTCTTGCCCTTGTATGAGTCGCACTTTACCCTCCTATTGTGGTAAGTTATGCAGGAAGTGGCCTTTGGAGAATTAATCAACATGCAAAGATCATCTCGGTTGATGCAGTATCTGCATTTCTGAGATCCTGGAAGGCCTGCCCCTGTCCCAGTCCCACCTTCAGATGCCTGTCAGTACAAATCTGGACATTTATCAGCATCCTTTGACTTGCTCCCCAAGTCCCGACCCTGGATGAACCCATTTGTTGAGGCATGTCCTCCTCTATAGTTGACAACTCTGAGGCAGCATTGGAGACTCCACTGACCCCTTTCCAAGCTGCCTTTTTGGAGGCCTTCATCTGAGCCTCTCTTCGGACCTTCTCAGCCTCCTTATTATCACATGCTTCTTCTCCACCACCTCCTTGGCCAACTATTCAACCACCTCCTTGGCCAACCTTTTAGCCTCCTCCTTGGCCTTTTTCTTGGCCTCCTCCTTTGCCTTTCTCTTGGCCTGCTTTGCCTCCTCCTTGGCCTGCTTTGCCTCCTCCTTGGCCTCCTTGGCCTCCTCCTCAGCCTCTTTGGCCTCCTCCTCAGCCTCCTTGGCCTCCTCCTTAGCCTCCTTGGCCTCTTCCTCAGCCTCCTTGGCCTCCTCCTCAGCCTCCTTGGCCTCCTCCTCAGCCTTCTGCTTTCTCTCGGCCTCCTCCTTGGCCTTCTACCCTTTCTTGGCTTGGACCTTCTTGAGCCTCTCTGAGGCCAATTTTATTTCTTCAAGGGCAGTGGCTTCATCGTCCATGATAGGGGTAATTGGTGAAGACATGGCCAACTGCCATGAAAAGGGTCCCCCCTTTATACCCTTTTGTGATGCCTAATCATGTAATCTTCCCATGGTAACTTCCATCAGCATTAAGCACCAGGACCTTGAGGCTCAGTCCTAACAGGAAGGCACTGTTATATCCTTGATATAACCCTGACATCTTAGATATCTGACTTAGGGTGCTACAAAGAAGATCATTCCAAAGCAAGTTCAAACCCACCTCTGAACCTCTGAACCTTCTCACCCCTACCCCGAAGCCGATAGGTAATGGCCACCTTAGACCTCAGACATCTTTCCTTTCTCATTGAACAATAGTCTTATTGTAACACCAGATGTAGATTTCTTCTGTAATCCATTTTTGTTCATCTTATTATTCCCTTGGACATTCCTAATTAGTTACAATATGGACTGCTATATATGAATACCTCCAGACTTGTGTACTATACCTTAGTTCGAATATCGACTTAGTATTCCCACTCACTTGTTCTCTGAACTCCAAACCTCTATAATTCCGAACTTCCAAAATTAGGGACTGACAATCAAGGAGGGCATAACATACAAGTTGAAGCCAAGTCTCCAAGACTTCGAATGCAAGACCTCAGACCAACTTAGATCAGCTCAGACCTGACTCTACTTCGGACTTAACGGGATGTTAACATGCAGGGAGGAAAGTATAGCATCACGCTGTAGGAGGCATACCTTCACCACCTTAAGGACATGGTTCACTTGCTTCTAACACATAGAACAGATGTCAATGTGTAGGGAGGGGTACAGTACTGCATGTGGCATCATTTTACAGCAATCTCAGGAGACTATCATTTGGCTATTAATCAACAAGTCATCGCATGTCAATATGCAGGGAGGATACTGTGGCACTGTACTACAAGTGGTGGTATTAGAAGGTCACAAGACCATTGTTTGGCTATGATCAACAATGTAGCAGATATCCACATGCAGGGAGGAGAGTATGGTATAGCACTGCAGATGGTATCATTTGGTGGCTATGAGAACATAGTTTGCTTACTTCTAACAAACAGAGTGGAGTCAACATGTAGGGAGGATTCCATAGCATGATGCTGTAGGTGCATACTATTATTACCACAGATGTGAATCCTGAGGATAGAGGGAGCTGTCTAATCAAATCCATTGAGATAGAGACTCATAGTCATTCATTGCTCTGGAGTAGCTTAGGAGAACTATAGGGTGCATGATGCTGTTATTTAGAACATATACAGGTGGTACAGGACTTGCAGAAATCACCAGCTGATATATATACAGTATAGTAGACCTCCTTGATACAGATTTCAGTCAAGCTCAATTTTAGCTCAAAATGTTGTAGATTAAATTTAAAAAAAATTATATTACAGCTAAGAAGTGTCTTGAGAACATTTTTGTTCTATATTATAGGGGTGAAAAAGCATTTGTTGTGGCAGAGTAAATTATTTTGTACAACAGGTCAAAATGTCACAGGTATAGGTCCTTGATACAAGTGTGACACCTAATTCTCCATGCATGGAATTTGCAGCCCATTGTGATTAGTCGTCCATTTCTTTGTTTTACTAGTGTGTTGCATGTCACACTTTGGTAGCCCCAATATCTTTGTGGTCAGATTAAGGTCAAGTTAGGTCAAATCCCACTCGGAGTTTTTGTAATTAGCAATAGGAGATGCATAGCTTCCCTAATGTGAACACCTTATGACAAAATCTCTGAGAAAAGTTGAGCAATCACTGATTTAAGATTGTATGTTATCAAAATTGAGAAATTTTACATGAAAATAAATTTCTCCTGAATGCAATTTTTCTCCCTCCCTTGTGTGGGTTGGCTTAAATGTTGCTTATATATAGTAGATTCTTTGTGCAAAACCCTGTATTACTGGAATAAGAATTGACCTTGGAAAATCATTTTGTATCAAGGAGGTATTGTTATAGCCCATACCTTCAACAATCCACACTAACCCCCACAACCACCCCTCCTTATTCCGAGACCTTTCCGACCGAAAGGACGAAGGATTGTTTTCCGTAATCTCCGTCCCCGACAAACCCGACCGGGAATCCACTTCCGCGTCCGTTCCCGTCACGACCGGAAACACCATCTCCGAGTCCGTCTCTGACCGAGACTCAATACTTTGATAACCGACACGCAGGACTATCGCGTACCTCACTCCCTTGTTCTCTCTTTTATATTGACCCCCTTGTACTTCCTTTTCCCTTGTTTTATGACCGGCAAAGATAGTACAAAGATAGTCACATGTATATAGTCTCCCAGTCGACTAGACTGTTTGCCAGTACGAATATCATCTTAGTCCACCTAGTTCCCTACTCACTCCAGTGAACTTCCGTCCCCTCTCCGAAATTAGGGACAGACGATCGAGGAGGGCGCAACACATAAGTTGAAGCCAAGTCCCTTCGACCTCGAACACCTCAGTGACCGGATTGAACTATTCCACGACCTACCCTAAGTTCCCGGTGCCTCTGTCCCCGTCCATAGTCTGTCCGACTCCCGTCTCGGTCCTCGGCCCCGTTACGGACCTTCGCGCTAACCCGGACAACCCCTTCGGAAGTACTAGCTAAGCGCCTGACATGCGGACTTAACAGGTATCCTGTATCAAGGAGGTCTACTATACTGTAGTCTAGGCAGTGCAAAATACCATTTGGTCACATCGACATCCATCGGCATAGGTCCTAAGGGTAGGGCTCAAGGAGGTGGAGCTGATACAACCAGCATTCTAGGTTGGAGGCTTGCTGATCCTTTGATCTATCTGCAGTGGGAGAGTGGGTAAAGCCATGGGTCTGAGCCCTTAGAAGGCTTTGTTTGCTGCATGCATAAGTGCTACCATCCTCATGGTTGCATACCAGGCCGAGATGTTTGGTCTGCCATCTAGCATCAATACAATATAGCTTTGGATAGCAAGGTCAAGGCCTCTACAGAACTTTATGGCTATGGACCAACCATCTGTGTATTCAGCCTTTTCTACCAGCTCCTCAAAGTAGTCAATGTACTTGTTGACCAAACACCTACCCTGGTGGTACTTTCATTATTCCAGTTAGTTCATACTATTACAATGTGTCAAGCATCGGTTACTGACGGACTTCTGTACTGCTGAGGGGTATTGTCGAAAGGTTGGGTGGACTATGGCCAAGTCCTGCAGGCCAAGAGTAGTGGCGTTGGCTTCAACGTACTCGTGTATTGTGCCCTACTTGCCGTGCGTGCCACTGTATTTGCAACAGACAGATACTTGGGGGGATGCTGAGGATGCCAGCCCGAGTCGAGGACTTAACAGAAGAGAAGAAGGTAGAAGGGCCTAAGCCTAGTTGATACCCAGAATGAGGAAATATGTACATGCATGTCCTACTTATATAGGTTAAGAAGCGACATGTGGAATAAGGAATGTGGAACAATAAGGTATGCAGAGCATGTGGTTATTGTCCACAACGAATAAAATTAGAATAAAGAATGCAACGGGGGGATAAAACAATAAAAGATAGGATAATAGAAATGTGTCCAAGGATAGGACAATAGGAGGTGCCAGACTATAAGACAAGGCTTGTAACTGAGGATAGTACAAGGGCAGGAAGTCCCGAGGTGAGAAGGGTCGAGGGGTGGGGACAGGGAGTGTGGATGGTGGACGTGCCGAGCCGAAACCGGCATACCAAGTGTCATGCATGCAACGCAGGTACTTGGTCGTGGATATGGGGTGATTGCTCGGTCGGCATTGCCGAATAGACGTGTCTCGGTATGGTACTTGACACAATGTAAAGGAATGACATAGTCATAATAAAAGTAATATCTCCCAAAGACAAAGCAATGGCGAGGTTCAGAGTAGGGTTAGGCTTCAACTTGTGTGTTACATCCACCAGATCACACTAGACTCTAATTTTGTAAAAGTGAGAGTGGGAATGAAGTCTAAGATGAGTTGAAAGAAGCTTAGTTGAAATATTAGTTGAAATATTAGTCGAATATCTGACTGAAGACTGAACTACTGAATGTACAAGATCTTTATACTACTTTCAAATCTACAAGGAGTTGACTAGATTCCTATAATAGATAAGAAAGTCTGAGGATCATGAAAAGCAAGAACAGAATACTAGATATCCTCTGTGACATTGAGGGGTGATGAGAATTCGAGGGCTGAAGAGCATATGGTCAAATAGGTGAATGAGGGTGGAGTTAGGCTGAATGGGCTGAATTGAATAGTTGGACATGCTGGTGCAATGGTTCCTAATAATCACATCAGTAGCCTCATACAGGGGTTAGAAGTGCTGTCAGAATGCCTCAATAAATGCCTTCCAATTTACATAGAGGGGCCCACAAGTCTTTACTTTTTAGGCAAACACTTAGCCAGTGAAGGTTGCAGCACTCCTGAAGGTTGTAGCACTCCTCATCTTTATGAAGGATGTTACCCAGAGGATCTGGGACGGTTTGTTGGGGAAGTTGCTCACATAAACACTAAGGTACAGGGTGCACAACTGCATAAATACACGTCCATTGTTATGATGTAAAGGAATGATGTAGTCGTAATAAAAGTAATATCTCCCAAAGGTGAAGCAATGTGTCAGGAGTCAGATACTGACGGACTTCGGTACTGCCGAAGGGTGTTGTCGAAAGGTCGGGCGGACTATGGCCAAGTCCTACAGGCCAAGAGTAGTGGTGTTGGCTTCAACGTACTCGTGCGTTGCGCCCTACTTGCCGTGCGTGCCACTGTATTTGCGACAGACAGATACTCAGGGGGATACTGAAGATGCCGGCCCGAGTCGAGGACTTAACAGAAGAGAAGAAGGTAGAAGGGCCTAAGCCTAGTCGATACCCAGAATGAGGAAGTATGTACATGCATGTCCTACTTATATAGGTTAAGAAGTGACATGTGGAATAAGGAATGTGGGACAACAAGGTATGCAACGCATGTGGTTATTGTCCACAACGAGTAAAATTAGAACAAGGAATGCAAAACGGGGATAGAACAATAAAAGGCAATATGATAGGATCGTGACTTGAACTGGAACAATGGGGAGTGGCCGAATATGAAACAATGGGGGTGTATCCGAGGGTAATACAAGGACAGGAGTCCCGAGGTGAAACGGGCCGAGGAATGTGGATGACGGATGTACCGAACCGAGACCGGTGTATCAAGCGTTATGCATGCTGCGTGGATGTTTGTACATGGACGTAGGATGGTTGTTCGGTCGGCACTGGCGAATAATGGGACCTCGGTACATGTACTTGACACAATGGCAAGGTTCAGAATAGGGTTTGGCTTTAACTTGTGTGCTATATTTACCAGACCACACTGGACCCTAATTTCGTAAAAGTGAGAGCAGAAAAGAAGACTGAGAGGAGTAGAAGAAGTTTAGTCAAAATCTTAGTCGATTATCTGACTGAAGACTGAACTACTGAACGTACAAGATCTTTATACTATTTTCAAATCTATGAGAAGTCAACTAGATTCCTATAATAGATAAGAAAGTCCGAGGATCATGAAAAGTGAGAACAGAATACTATATCCCAATCTTGATCTCCTCTGTGACATTGAGGGGTGATGTGTCACCCCGATTCCCAATGGAGTTACCCTATAAGGAACATAGTAGCAGATTGGATATCAGAGATAGAACGGAATTGCAAATAAGGAAAGTGGAGTGGAATGTAATAGGAAAATATTAAATGTAAATGAAAGTAAAAATGGATTTGTGAGCATGTGGAGATTGATGTAAATGAGTAGAGTGTATTGAAAGTTGCATGTGATGCCAAGATAGATACATGAGGTGCATTGAATTTGAAGGCTGAAGAGCATATAGTTGAATAGGTGAATGAGGGTGGAGTTAGGCTGAATGGGATAAATTGAATAGTCAGGCATGCTGGCCCAATGGTTCCTAATACCCACTCACAGATCACCATCAAACTTGGAGAGTTTTGCAGGCTCAGCCATTAGTTCTGTGGCCTGGTAAATGTGAGTCAGGAGCCCAGTTATTAGAATCATTGTGGTAGCCTACAATACATTCAGCCTCACATCTAGCTCTTGCTTCTCTTGCCTCTCCCTCAACAACTGCTGCTCTATAGCAGCCAGGTAGTCTAATACTTCTTAAGCCAAAGGTAAGTCCATGAGAGATAGTATAGTTATGAATTAGAAGGGGCTGCTGTTGTTATTGCTTCTGAAGAGATTAGATTCTGAGTCAGATGGTAGAGGCAGCGGGTGCTCATAGAGAGAGTTTTCTACTGTAAGGGTAGGCAGAATATCCAGATCAAATAAAACCCAACTCTAGGCTGATTAGTGATTGGAACGGGTATTGGAACCCCATCAGGTAGTGGGTACGGGTAGCATGGGTAAGGGTCAGGGTCAGTGTAAGGGCAACCTAAGCAGGTGTTCTACCCTAAGGCGGTGCACTGGTGAAGGGGGATCCAAAGATTTAGTATTGTACCTAATACATGGGGGCTAGCCTACCTGGCGAAGGGGGATCCAAAGAGAAAACTCTAGGGAACCCTTCGCCCACTGACTACTGTATATAAGCACCATCGCTATGGCGCTCCGCGCTCTATCAGGCATCACCCTCCATACCAACCGGGAAGTCCCGCCAGGGCCTCGACCCTGAGAACAGATGACGAAAGGGAAGCCAAGGGTTACAGTCGACCCTTCTGAAGGGTACTCGCCAACAGGGATGATAGTTTGGTGCGCGGTACGCTCAGTACTGCCATGAGTGGGTCGAATGGACTTCCGTCGGCGGGTGCAGAGTACAGGCAGGTCGGCGCTGGCCAGGGTTCATGATCGGGGGTTCCCCTGACAGTCAGGATTTCCAACCTGGCCCAAACCCGTACCTGTTCACAGGTACACTTATATAAGCGAGGTTCAGTGCTAACCTCACTTATATAAGCAAGGTTCAGTGCTAACCTCACTTATATCTCACTTATATCTAACCCCACCTGTACCCCTGTCATGTGACTGTACTCAAAATCAATATAATTTTGTATTTTGAAAATTCAAAATTTATTCAATATGTTTTGTGGCTGATGTAATCAAGGTTTAGCACCAACCTTGCTTACATCAGCTTGGTGTCAAACCACATACACACACCCTCAGTCGGCCTGCCCACTGCATGATGCTACCAACCTTCGACGGACGGATGCTACCATATACCCAACATCGGCCAAGTGGACCGGATGCTACCACATGATCCATCCCCAAAGTACCACCTCCAGCATCCCGTGCTCATCTTGGCAGATATACTGCCCCTAAGAGCTTCATGCCGTTCGTCTTCTTCGGTGCACCCACCCCTCAAGCCATATGTTGTCCAGTCTGTTGTTGTTATGTCTACTCACCTCTGTGTAGGGAGATCCTGATATGTGTCCCAGAGTAAGTTGCTCTGTACACCTCTGATGCTTCCCTTTTCTTACTGTGTTGCAGATGAACGACTGTGTGGATAGCAATCAGTTTGCAGGTGAACCATTTGGTGGCAATTGTTGGTTCGGTCAACGGTGGCTCAGGCAATCAGTCCCCACAAGATTTCCATGGCGAAGAGCTCGACAAAATGTCAGGGGAGACTGGGCAGCTTGCACCCCAGAGGCACCACAAAGTCAAGAAGCAGAAGCACCATCACCATCTGGCTCCAAGGGAGTACTACAAATCCTATGGTTACGCTGATGACATGGACTTGTATGAGCTGCGCTACTAGGGCAAATCTTACTATGGCAAATCTTACAAAAAGCCCTACAGCAAATCATACAGCATGCACCACTCCTATTCTTATGACCCAAGCGGTGGCCAAACTGATGCACTCACTGATTCTGCCAGCCCCAGTCCTCTTGGCCCCAATCCTGCTGGCCCCAATCCTGTTTCCCCCTACCCGGTCAGCCTGATTCCCATCCTTGGCCCGAATCCCATCCTTGGCCATATGGCACATACGACATGTACGGCACATATGGTACGTATGATGCATATGGCGCATATGGCACGTATGATGCATATGGCACATACGGCACATACGACGTGTATGGTATGTATGGCACATACGACGAGTACAGCGCATACGGTGCATACGATGCATATGGCGTATATGGCACGTACGATGTGTACGGCGCATACAACATGTATGCATGATGCGTATGGTGCATACGGCATGTATGGCGCGTACAATGCATATGGCGCATATGGCATGTGTGGCACATATGGCGCATATGGCATGTGTGGCACATATGGCACATATGGCATGTGCATGTCAAGTACACGCACCGAGGACCCGATAACTCGGCGGTACCGACTAAAATACTCCAATAATAACCAAGCACGAACCATTCAATAAGTCGTTCTCAGCTAGACGCACATATCGGTCACACCCCTCATTCCTACGCCCACTCCTCACTCCTCGGTCCACCTCACCTCGGCACTTCCTGCCCTTGTGTTATCTTCGGTCATGACCTTGTTTTACAATCGGGCACTTCCTATTGTGTTAGGGCACGTCCTATTATTCTGTCCTTCAT